>VACF01000256.1:0-92141 GCA_006891605.1 Pleurozium schreberi | reverse complement strand
TTGAATATTTCCTCAATAAATATTATTTTCTTGAATTATATTGTAGAGAGTGCTCAACAAGGTAATTTTAAGTTCATCACTCCAACAAAGAGCTTTGGGGGGAAAATCTGTATAAATTATTTTGTTAATTTGTCACACTTTGAGGTTTAGGGTTTTTTATTACGTTACTAGTTTTCAAATTTAATGATCTGGAGATGAAACTTTCATGGTCTATTTGAATAACACGAAAGCATGTACCTACCAAATGAAATCTGAAAATATGTTATTTTATGTCCTCCACATGAGTACAAATAACACTCTCAATGCACACCATTTTTGAACATTGAAGATGGTTCTTACATCATATTTTTGGTGGAATTTTATTATCATCAGCTCTCTCCAAATGGGCAATCATTATTTTGAAAAAAAAAAAAAAATCGTATTTTATTAAAAAAGAATTCAAATTTAAAAGTACTCCCCAAGAAAAAAATGAGTACTGTAAAAAAAACGCTATGCTTTTTGCACCCTTTTCTACAATGACCCAAATGCAACAAGAATATGGAGGACTTATAGTGTTTTGATGAAAGACTTCAAAATGAAAGATTCACCTATTCATTCAGGAATTTGACTACTCTAGCWTGATWAAGCCACGACTTCTATATTGAGCATGTTAGTGTCTTTATTCTTGAATATGTCATTGATAAAATTTGTTGAATATGTCATTGATAAAATATTATATTTTTTGTGTTGCACAAAGGAAAAAAAATTACGAAAGTGATAAAGGATGGAAATGGCACTAAAAAGAAAGGTGATTATAGGCACCATTGTAGTGAAATAGTATAATGCTCTCTTTAAAAACAATTACAACTACTAATAAAGTGAAATAGTACGTTGGTTGAGGATGTAATTGGCCATTTACGTCAATGAGGCTTAGATAGTTCAGCCGAGATTTCCATTAGGGGGATTCGAGGGCTCGAAGAGCCGATGAGTTTTTGGACTGCGGAAACGCAGGAACTACACTAGTATACTTCAACAGTTTTTGCAGCACGAATCTGAAGTGGCTGAGGCCCGGCCACGTCATTATTTTTTTTTTTCATTTTAAGACCAATTTTTTGGGTAAATAGTGATATGATAGCAACAAGCCGTTCCTTTACTGTTTCTGGATCAACTTTGGGATCCTTTTGGAGGCCTCAAATGTCTTCTAATGCAACAAGCTTTTCATTCACRATAGACTTAACCTTCTTTCTTCTTGAAAAAGTATGACACATCTTGCAGGGCTATTAAYCCTAGAAGGGCATGGCCCCTATTTAACAAAGTTATTTACTAAAAYATATTTGATTTTTGAATCAAAAGGTGCATTCTTTATTTCTATAAAATCCTTTATATTTCGTATTCTATTATGAAAGGTGTTGAATGATATAATATTATGTTATGTTGAATGCACCCTCAAACCCTACAAAATCACCAATGATCCCAATATGACAAAAACATTGATCCTTCAAGGACACMCCCCTCCATGACTACAATAGTTACCAARAGATTCTSATCGTTGCACCAAYAAGGTGGRTACATCCAWAAGCGGAGCTGACCTTAAAACACCATCTACAGTCCGTGTATATTTCCAAATMAGTCATGTACACACACYGTAGATGGCGCTTTCAGAAACAAACTTTGATTTTTAATAATTTTTGTATACWCTATCCRAATGCTACGTTTTTTTGGTGCATTAGACTGTGCTTTCATTTGCCAACAAGACAATATGAAATTTTGAGCAGCCTAATAATAATAAMTAGACACAATACCAATTTGTGGCRCTTTTGGGTGTGCCCACCTTAGGTGCATTTTTGTTTCTACACATGACTATGAAGTCATTCATTGKCCTTTTTGAGTCTAGACATCCTTCCAAGATTAACCTTGTAATGACTTGGTGGCCCAAAAGTGGTCAATGGATGATAGAAAATCCTTTAATGTAAGATAGAAGTGCAATGTTCATAGTAGTTTGCCTTCCTCTTGGGTTTTCAAGGAGATGATATACTCAATTCTAAAAAGGTCTACAAAGCTCATTTCTGCTATACATGCTAAACTTTTACGATGACTGAGTTTTTGCGCGTGTGATCAGATTGGCATATTTGCATGAGGCTTTAGAGCCAAAGGTGGTCCATCGAGATATCAAGTCGAGCAACATACTTGTGGAGGCGCAATGGAACGCCAAGGTCTCTGACTTTGGTCTTGCGAAGCTTCTTGGTTCTGGGAAGAGCCATGTAACCACTCGTGTCATGGGAACCTTTGGGTAAGTAACGCACCATCTCTTGTCAATAATATCATCTGCTCTTTGACATTAAATTGTACTTATTTGTTTCAAATCATGTCGTATGTCTCTCAACGTTTCGCTAATTTGGCGCTATGGTTGTTGGATTTCCCAAGTTCCAAGCCGATTCGAAACAGTTGTTTTTGGTTCTGTGCTGTTTTAAGTTAATTGGACTCTATGGTCTTCTGTTTTGGCTTTGTGTTCAGCTATGTAGCCCCAGAGTATGCAAACACAGGCCTGTTGAACGAGCGAAGCGACGTTTACAGCTTTGGGGTGCTTCTCATGGAGATTATCACAGGCAGGGATCCTGTGGACTACAACCGTGCTGCTGGAGAGGTACAAGGAACTCCCCCCTTTGTGTTACATGCTCCTTTCAATTTGATTGTTTTTTTGTGTGCGTGTGTGTGTGCTGAAATTGTTGCTGTACAGCACGTACGACTGCTGTCTAGCATACGTTCCTGAAATTTAAGCTGATTGAGACRAAGTGYTAATCCCAGGGCATAAKRAGAGTACAKTGCTAATTGGGTTRCAATGTGAGATGCAGATCAACTTAGTAGACTGGTTGAAGCAAATGGTGGGCAACAGACGCTCAGAGGAAGTGGCAGATCCAGCCATGGAAGTGAAGCCAACTTCACGAGCTCTCAAGAGGGCTCTTCTGGTGGCTCTGCGTTGTGTTGATCCAGACGCACTGAAAAGACCCAAAATGGGCCATGTCGTCCACATGCTGGAGGCYGAAGAGTTTCCCTTCCGTGATGTACGTTACCCCCCGCTTCTCATCTCGAATTCCTCCAGAATTTAAATCATACTAATTGTACGCTAATCGGACTTCCATGACTTTATATAATCCTAAGCTCTATGGAAGTACGTCTTCATATTCGGATCCAGTCACATGTTCCATCTCAGATTACCCAACCTACAGACCCATCTGCACTTGATGTTAGGAGTGGTAAAGAGCGAATTGAATCCAGTCAAAGAGTGTACTTAAAAACTAATTCGTAACATGCCCTCTAACACCATTTCTAACACCATTTCTAACACCCAAATGCAAATGGAACTTAAAAGTTAATTAGATTTGAACGATAGCATTCAATTGAATGATGGAGCACTTTTGTTAACCAATAGTACACAATTTCGTGTTTTTCAGGATCGTAAACCAGGGTCAAGCCACCCGCGGTCTCACCGCACGGAGGCACAGAATCAGGAGCGCTTGCTCCAGAGGCTCTCGAAGGGGCAGTCCACTGATATTGACAGTGACAACTCCATCGAAGAGAGCACCGCCAACCGTAATTCTGTGCGACGGGCTCGAGCTTACGAGAATCTCGCCAACACAAACTCGCCGCGCCGGTACGAAGGATGATGATGTTCTGCACCCACACACCCTGACACCCTGACACCCGCAGCTAATGCTCTTGAGGCTCCAGCCCAACAAAACTCCCCAATTCCTGTTCTCTGTGTGCTGCTGCTGCTGCTGCTGCAGGAATTCATCCCCTCCACCACCAAAAGCTAATTAAGCTTCCAAGTTCGAAAACGCTCGGATGCACACTTGTGTGCGTCAGCAACTAATTCCCAGGGTGGCTATGGGAGGGAGGGGATGTGAGGTGGATGTAAGTAATATTACAGTAGACTGTACTTCAGTTCTAGGACGCTAGGATTTGGTCTCAGAAGGGTAGAAATCTTTGGTTCTGAACTATGTTTACAAATGGGGTAGCTCTTTTTAGTCAGGGTGGTGCCGCTTCTGTTTCGTAAACTGCTGCAGCTCCGAGCATTTCCTTCGGGTTATCTTTTTTCTGGTTTGTCAAAAAAATCTTTTAGTGTGATCCAGAGCTGAGTTCTGTATTCCCTGTTGTTCTCCACGAGATTTTTTCCATGCTTCCGATCACATTTGCGTTGTTGGTTTCACTTTTCCTGACTGTTGGTTACAAGTGGAGTGTAGAATGAGTCGAGTGGAATTGAAGCTCTGATTCAATAACCCCAGTAGGAATCAATAATCGGAAGTCAGAAGTGTACTGACGACACCACAGGGGTTTGTTACTTCGCATTGATGATTCTGTATAATGTAGGAGTACCCAAGCTGGCCACAAACTTGTTGGAAAAGTTGTGCATACTAGTCTAGTTTCTATGGTAAAATTTTCAAATCAATCAAAGACATATTGAGTTTGTGAAATTCATTTGAAGTTTTCAGGTTCAATTTAGGTTTAGCACACTGCATTGTGATGGCTGCAACCATTAGATGTTTTTTGGCCTGTCTAGAAGACTGCAAGTTCCCGGCTGTGGGAACACATTGGGAACTCTGGGAACTCTGCCACATAGGCAGTCTGACGTGGCACAGAGACTGCCACGTCGGATAATACTAATTATTTATTCATTATTTAAAAAATAATTTTTTGAAAAAAAAAATAATTTTTTAAATCAGTTTTCAGTTTCTTTGTACTTTCTAAGATTTCTGGAAAAAAATTTTTTTTTTTTTTTTTTTTGAAATTCAAAATTTCAGACCAGGAGTGGCTGGTTTCCTGTGCAGTGAACAGTTTCAGGGAACAGCCCCGAAACAGGCTCTTCAGGGGCTGAAAAAACATCTAGTGTTTGGAGGATTGAATCTATTTCATCAAATATTTTTTTTTCAATAAAATTTGTTGGGTATTGTTCCCATAAAGGTCTAGTTAGATTAGTAAAAAATTCAGTTTTTCTTGTTGATTTGGTTGCGTTGTTCCACCCTGAAACTACCCTTGCTCTTTGAATTCCACCTATAATTTGAATGAAAATGGCTATTGTGTTAAAATGATGGTGCTTTTGTTAAGTAAGGATACTATGAAGTACATAAGGGGTAGTTTTTAAGTGAGTAAAATAGATGGAAATAGGTACATCTAGAAATCTACTAGAAGAAATATTTGCCAATTTGGTCCTAAAATTCTATTCAAGCCTAATTTGTTCACAATTCATGTGTCACAACATCAAGATTCAAAGGTTGTTTGAACATAGTTTTCAATTATATTGTATATCTATCATCAATCAAAACTATGAGTTTATGGTTTATTCAATAGTGACAATATATACTTATTTTCAATATAAAGTGTAATATTTGAGTATTTCAAAGTGAAATTTCTTGATAAACACAAAAACATTCATAAACAAGGGCCATGAGCATTTCTAAAAGAACTCTATAATCCAACAATATTTGACCATTTTTCTCTAAAGTATTTATTTCCTTGAAGTGCAATCCTAATGATTGCTAAATATTTAGTTTTATCTGCCCATCTCCTTCTTCAAAATCCATAAATTGTTACTATCATGAATTGAGAATTGTGAAAGGATCTTCATTGTCACCTATTTGCATTGCTCACTTAACATTTTCAATTTTATCCTCACTTTGACAAAAAAAAAAGACATGAATAAGGGTAGAATTGGAGTAAATTCATGAAGTCAAAAATTGAGCTTGTTCAAATTGTCTATGGGTATTGGATGGTTGCAAGGAAGACTGRCTATTTTTGTAGTTTTTTTTTGTCATTAATTGGATTTCAAATCTTGAGTACTAGCTAGGCATACTAGGCGTACTTTGTATCAAAACAATCTCAGTCATTGATTGAAAAAATCAATAGCTAAAAGTACCATTGTAAGTACTATGGACTACTTGTAAGAATTGAAACAATTCATTAGAGAAAGAATTAGGCCTCTCAAAAGGCTACAAAAAAACCCTGAAAGCAAAATCTTACATTTTATCTTGCACTTTTAGTATTTTTTTTCSTATTCTTGCTCATGTTACATTGATAAGTTGGATAGTTGTCAATGGTTGAAGTGGCTCAAAATCCAAATACTAGAGGTTTGATTGATTATTAAACACCTTAATCCAATGCACCTTGCTCTCTCACCAAGTTGTGAGAAAAAATGTATACTAAAATAGTCCAATTTCCATCCACCATTAAGAGTTTATTTTTATGGCAATGCAAAAGACTCACTTCATTGACTTTGAGCGCATATGAAGGATGAAGAGGTTGTTTTTACAATAAAATCAATCATACACCATCAATCCTCAAAATGTTTGGGATAATTGAAAATAAGATCTTGACCACTCATTGTCAAAATGCAAGAATTGTGCTCAGAATAGAATTTCATACTTATTTTAGAATAATAGAATATCTTTTTGACTTTGAAAAGTTGGGGAATCAGCTTGAGTTTTATCTCCAAAAATCCATTTGAGGTTTTGGACTTCAACTAAAAGTTATGAACAAATTTGAGAGAAGGGTTGGAACATTTTTTTTGACAATTTTAAACACCCCCTCTAAAATTTGTTTATAAATTTTTATTAGACAATCTAATTTTCAAATGTATTTCTGAAGATAAAACTATCTTGATTCAACAACTTTTCTTAGTTCAAAGTTTTTTGAAATAAGATATTCTACTATGCTGAAATGAGGTATGAAATTCTACTTTGAGTACAATTCCTGCATTTTGACTTCACTATCCACTAAAAAGATGCGAACTTGCCATTCTTGAAAATTAAATCAACCCCCCCAAGAAAAAAATGAGAGAGATCAAATCAAAAATACAAATACACTACGGATATGGCATACTAGATATGGTACAATACAGATACATATATGATATATGGGATATGGATACAGATATGGTACAATAAAGAGACGCAGTACAAGATATGGACATATCCCATATTCTTTGCAACTCAGATCCAAACAACTCAGATTATAAGATGAAGGGGAGGGAGAGGGGGGGTAATAAATCATTAAAAAAAAACTTGTTGGGGTCTTTTGAGTGAATAAAGGGAGATGCATTAATTGAAATGCACTAGTCCCTCAATATCCACTCAAAAGACATCTCCCACAACTTCACTATGAGCACTTCAATAGTCCCATTAAGTCTTATTCACATATCCTACATGGATTGTTTTACCTACCACTACCTCACTCATATAAAGAACTTCTTTTCTCATCTTCAAACATTTTTGTTTTCTTGGATGAATGCAATAAAAATGACATTTTTGAGTGGTTTTTGATAGAAATATGGTCTTGGGGCTTTAGGGGTTAAGTAAAAAAATTGAGATCACACGAGCCTGCCCGAAAGCCCAAGTGTCCCCCGTGGGGACAGTTGGGACTTTAGAGGTTAACACTATGCTTTCAAAAGTGGACTCTGAACCCTTTGAAACAATACTTTCTTGACGTTAGTTATTAACCCTTTAAGGACAGAGTGCTGACCGTGGAAATCATCCATATTGATACCGTAGGAATCACTGGTGTAAATTTTTTTTAAAGGATTCATTGGAAGTCAAAGTACTGTAGATGATCTCCCCTTTCCACCCTTGGTTCCGAGGCTAAATAGTTGCACTTCTGTCCTACACCATAAGATTCTTTGTCATCCATTGGACACAAAACGTCCGCCTTTACGTCTAATAAGGGTTCCCTTAAGAAGGACTCACTGTTCCTTATGATGATGACCCAAGTGGGGTGGTGGTGGAGGTTCCGGTGATTTTCAGGGGGTTGGTCACCCCCACTTGAGAGTAAGTTATGAGGATGTCTGGCAGCAACACATTGACATTGAACTCAAAGAGGGCCAGGGTGAGTCCAGGACGTGCAGATCTGATCCAGAATGCAAAGAGAGCCAGGCTGCTGAGAATCTGTCCACATGTGAAGTTCCTACAGTACAGTAGCTTTCGAGGGTGCCTGCCCCAGTTTTGTGATGAATTCTCTTCAACATTGGCTTTTAAAAAGTGAAAAAATGAGAGGTAGCTCCATGAGTGGCCATAACTGATTTGGAAACCCACCCTACAAGGTTCCTATGCATGTATTTCATCATGCAAAGCCTTCAGTTGGTTGCAGCAGAAGGAAGAGAGCGAGAGAGGGGGAGGGAGAATTTATTTGAATCCATTGATTCACAGCAATGGTCTTGTTGATAGAACATCAGTTTTTTTCTTAAAAAGTACCACTGAAGAAAGAAAGAACTAGAGTAAACCTGCCATTGACCGGACGGTTCCAATCACCACACAAGCATCGCACAAAATAGGAACTTCACGAATGCAATAGTGGAACGCAAATTCCTTACCACCGCACAATCACAGCACACTGTGCGGTGAAGGGCTGCAGTGTTTTTTTCACAAAATTTCAACCCCGTTATTTTCAAGTTGCAACAAAATTTGCAAGAAAAAACCTTTTTGCATAAATTTTTTCAAAGTAATTTTTAGTATGGCATTGAATAATCTTGCTAAATTTGAGAGCTCGCAAGTTTCTGGTGTCTTGTGGAGAAGGATTTGCATTCTCTCTCTGCGGTGATTGGTAAGGTTACTCTATAGTTGCATTGKAAATTTAGGAATGTTATGTGATGACAAATGATTGAGTGGAAGTAATCATGTATAGTAAACTTGCTGCACAGACAAAATCCTAAAATCCTTCCCCACATAAATATAGAGACTTGTGTGTTTTGAAATTTGGTGTGATTATAAAATGTCATGTTGAGATTCACCTACAAAAAAAAAGATGCAAAAAGATTTTTTCCTACAAATTTTATTGCAATTTAAAAGTGAAGGAAGTGAATTCTAGTTAAAAACTTCTTGCATCCCTTGATCACAAGTGAATTGGTAGTTGAATTATGCTAGCAGTGTTTGATAATTGAAAGGTTTTGTTGTGTGGTTTTTGGAACTGTGTGATAAATGACCAGTTTACTCTAAAAGGGTTTAAAAAATTCATGTAAATGGAACGAACCATTGCATGTAGAAGGTATTTTGAAGTCGTGGAATGATTTAAAAGAGTCAAATTTGAGTAACATACCACTGTAGTGACCTATTTGAGTAGCCCTATTTGAGTAGCCCTATTTGATGTGCTATAGCTTATTGTGAGTGTATATCCCAACTCTCCAGCAGTTAGATAGTGACATGTGTATTACTATACTCAATCTAGCATAGCATAGCCACCAATGAAAACAACAACAAATGCTTCGGACCTAATGCAAAAACAAGCGCGCTAACTTACAAGTCATATTCGTTAAAGTACAAAACAAATCGGATGGTGTGTGCCACTGATATGCTTCCCCAAGGGTAAGGTAGTCTACTCTCAAAGCGCCCATGCTTTAAAAATCAACCATGATACAGAGGTACATTTTGCTTTCTTCAATGTACCAACAATATACATTTCAGGAGGTGGTTGCTTTTAATGACCATTGCATTACAACTTCAAAAATTTGTAACTAATCCCTTGAAGGTCCAAAAAATATGAAACGACTTGGGTTTGATGCCAATTCCTTTTTCCTTCCTATGAAAATTTACTGAAAATTGTTTCAAGGAGTTTATAGCTTCCCTGAAAACGCAATCAGCTCTGAAATGATCGCTTTAAGAGCAGACTACCTTACTACCAGGCAGCTTTTGATTTTTTTTTTTTTGTAGCACCTCCCAGGCTTGAATTATTGGACCCAGTTGAGTTGGTGGATCTCATAACTTTGAAACCCTGAAACTTTTCCTGCTAAAGTTTGATTCACTGTGTTGCAGATTGAGCAGCAGTTGTAAAACTGGGGACATGTCCTCTGACCACACATTGTTGTATCATGGATGCTGGACTCATCATTCAGGCCAGGGTGGAAATTCATGAAGACACTTTTTTTCTTTGGTTTTCCAAACCATTAATAAGTTATCCCCCAAAGGAAAAAAAAAAGTGATTAAGCTGTATTTATTTTCGCACTTTAGCACATGATTATAAGGTAGGTAACCCCAAAGCACCACTAAACTAAAAGCACCATCTTCACACTTTGTACATCTCCAAATTTAGTTATGTATCTATGTGGAAGAAACGCTTTTAGAATCAAATTTTGACCCTTCATAACTTTTGCATATTATATCCAAGTGTTGCATTCTTTGGTGCATTGGAACTTCCTTTCACTTGCCATCAAGACAATATGAAAATCTGACCAGTCTTATAGTAGTAACTAAGCACAGTATTAATTTGTGGCGCTTTGAGGATGCCTACCTTAAGTGCTCGGGGCTTGTTTGGGCATTTAACTTACTGGATGCAGCCAAAGGTTCTTGAGTGATGAGCATGAACATGTATTGGGTAAATTAATTTAATTTTAAATCTCAGGTCGAGTCCCAGCTTGTGTGCTGGACTATCCCAACGCTGACTTAAGTATAAGTTAGTCAAAAAATGCCATTCTGGTGTACTTCACGGGTGTACCTTAKTACTTGGCAATCAAAGGACAACTTTGCRCAASCCCAAAAGCTGCAAGGCAKAGTTTRAGAGGTAATGTAGRGACCATGCCCAGGAGGTCTCATTTTCAATAGAGTGTKYCTACTCAAGTGTATGTTMCAAATGTTTGTTCCTTTTCATGTATCATACCTTACACTTYWTTGAGCTCAARAGGTGTCTTGAGAATATTGAGGTATTTGGAAGTCGCTGAATAACAATTTTAAAAAAAAAGTTTCTATGTGTGAATGAAACTTAATTTGCATCCTGACATTACTAAGTGATGACACAAAATAATAGAATAGGCACCATAGTGAAGATTCCGTTTACYTATTCCATACCTCTCACATAATACTTTTTGATACTTGCTCTACTCTATCTCCTGTGTGTAACAGCACAGGTAAATCGCTGATCCTCTAATCTGCATTTGCAAATTTAATTAACCCACTATCTCTAGTTGCCTTTTAGCAGCACTCACCATACTGTAAGCTTGAGTCATTTTATTCTTTTCTTTTCCAATCACCTTTGTGCAGTAACTCTAGAAGTTTTCTGAATTTCACCAAAACTGAAAAGTGAACTTTGTGTGCTTTGAAGGTCACTAAATTCACAACTAACAGCTTTTAACTACTGTAGGAGCTACTTACATACTTTGAAGCTGTGTTAAAAGGAAGTCTGCCTTGACAATCAAATAAAAGTACTACAAAAATGCAATCAAGGGTTCACATGTTTGAATTATCCCATGCACTTTTATCACTATGAAAGTGCACGGCAATGGTGGAAGTAGCCTTTTTTGAAAGCGTGCCAATGAAAAACATGTCAATATGATCCCAGTTTTCATACTGAGAAACAACCGCAAATCTGGGGTTTCTGCAACTGATTTATATATCCGTCAGGGAAGATTGAAAACCAATATTATCAGTCAAAAYTGCAGGCTTCACACCACATTCCTTTAATTATCAAGTATCAAAAGATTCCCACCCAAACAGTGCTCAACTTCAGAGCATTTCCTGGGACCACCACAACTTGAACCAAGAGCCATAACTGCGTCATTTTACAATCTATTCTGAAACTCAGACAATTCATACATACAAGACACGAATTGCATTTCAAGCTTTTTCTATTACAAGCACTTGAAAAATCAGTGGGTAGACGGTCATCTTCATCGTCCAATGTTGCTGCGCCTTTTCAATGTCATGAATAACTGAATTCTTGGAGTCAGGAATGAGTGGATGGAGGATACCAACTTCTCCCTTTTGTCAACCGCATCAAGCACTTCGCTGATCATATTCAAAGGAAACTAACTGCAAGAATTGAATGAACATTACTTCAGAATTGATCACGAAAATCTTGTCATTCTCTACCTGTCCAGTCCAGTTGCATATAAATTAGGGCAGGATGAATCAAGAAACAATAAAAGGCAAACATGCTCCAGTAGAGATTGTACGAAACAGAGCAGTTAATATCAAAGCCGCAAGCACATTGGTAAATTGATCAATGTTCTGAAATCGTTTCAGACAATAAGTTACATGGTGACAGTGGAGCAATAGGAACCTTGTTGGCGATCTCCACTTTTAGGTCACCAGCCTTGTAGAATTCGAAGAGAAGTTGTGACAGACCTTCTAGAAGCTCTTTTCGGTGCTTTACGTCGTAACCCCAAACGGGGATTGCCACTGAGACACTTCGCCTCCCTGATGCCAAATGCACAGATACTGGGTCAGTTTTGTAGGCCGCTTCAATAAGCAAAAGGCTCATGAAAATATGCTTACCACCGCACCATCCTAAGCATACGCACGAAACACAGAATCATGTGAGCAGTTTCCTCTTCTAGTGTTTACTGACCAAGGATGGGCACAGAATCATGTGTGCAGTTTCCTCTTCTAGTGTTTACTGACCAAGGATGGGCACAGGGCTACTGATATTTAATATCATTGTTGGAAATTGATAATTAATGAAAAATCTAAAGTCGGTGTGATGCTCAACTGATGTGGAAGTTGGAAGATGAAAATCAATTCACCCTTGAAAAGAGAATATTTGACGATTCAATGAAGTATTCAGTAGAGTAGCAAAACGATTTACACCCCTAGCAACGAATCAGATTAAACCGGTATCGGAGTCGAACAACATGAGATACCAAGATGAAAGTGAGGGTGAAACTCACACTTCCAATAAAAAGATTCTTTCAAAGGGTGATGAGAACTAATGGTTGCAGGTGCACATTCACATCTAAGTTAATTCAGTGATAACAACAGCGCTGCTGCCAGCAGGGGTGAATATTGAATGACGACCGTGATGGCCTCCTCCTGTACAGGACAATCCTCCACATCCGGGTAATTTAACCCAATGGCAGTGTGCCGGACCTCAACTTCATTGCAACTAGGACGAGGCAGCGCAACCTCTTCAAGTTGGGGATGGTGACGGCCTCCGACCGTAAGTTACGCGCACGCAGAGCTTTCACCGTGCTTCTTCTTCTTCTTCTTCCCTGCCAAAACTGGGCCCCAAACCCTAAAACCTCAGTCAAGCACTCAGTGAATGCTACCACGAACTACCCATCTTTCAAGACGAATGACATTGTTAATTTGCCTCAAAATCGTATAAATTCACTGGAAAAGTTCTTGTTGATGGGACTTGACTCTTGCAAATTCGGGCGATTCCAAGAATGACTGGGTACTACGCTCTATACGTGACGCTAGTAATCTGACATTCTCTTGTTAACAAACTCTAAAGTTTTTATCGTATTGAAGCGAAATTTGAACCCTATTTGAATATCCCCATTTCAAAAAACATGGACCAGTGAATCTGTGTAAGAAAAACGGAGCGTTTGCAATGCTAAAGCAACATTCAAACCCTAAAACCCTAAAAACCTAAAACCTAAAAAGAAGAAGCTTAATAAGCAAAAATGGGTCTCATGACAGATCACACATGTCACAAAAGTAGCCATTCATTCTTGGGATCGCCCATTTCAACTTGCAAATTGAGAGTAAAGGCAAACAAGTCATTGCTATTGGTGTTCTTTGCAAATGCAGATTACATCAACCCCACATCTTTGCAAATGTTGGCTAATCAACGTTGGTGCAATCTGCGTAATCAAGAGCATACTCAAGCCTAGTTCGGCCCTTCAGTACAACATTGCCAATGACTGTGAAACCAAAATCAACGTACGTACCTTCAATGGCTCTTAATCAATTCCACCGAGCTGCCACAAGCGCATCGCCTAGCAACGTTGCAATGAACTAATCATTCAACAAGAAAACAGGGAAACTTCTTCACAGGATCAGCCTTGAACGAAAATCCGTGAAGGAGCTAACCACTGGCATGAATCTCTCCTCTGGCAAACCCAAATACGCTTAATTCACTGAATTGTGCATCTCAGCCTAGGGCAGGAACACGGAGAGGAAATCGAGAACTATTCTGTACTGTAGAATGTCGATTTGGTCAACCCTACTACAGTAAAGAACACCTCTTCCTCAGTCAGTTTTCCATCATGGTGACTCAGCAACTTAGTGGACCCTACTCTCCCTCGTCTTMTTCTTCTGGTTGCGTCTTTACCAGACTTTTGCTTTTCCTGGCTTTGATTGTTCAGTACGGTAAACAAATAATCGAAGCCTGCTACACAGAGTAGTACTCGTACCAATTTCCATTGTGACTGTGCAATGCAAGTCGTCCTGTGCATACCTCGTCTTCAATTGCAGCAATAGCGTGGGTATTCTCAGACTTGTATCGAAAAAATAGAGCTCTGTCGTTGAGGATCTGATTCGACTGTTGTTGGGGTGAAAATGGCGGCAGCGGTCTCCGATCCTTCTCTGTCAACAAAGAGGTACTGTAAATTCCACGGAACGTTGCTTTAATTTCYWYTTCTATTTGTCGACAACTGTTGGTGACGCCATTTTAATTTCAAGAGGATCATCTCAGCTCCAGTTGGTGCTGTCTACGAGTTGTTGTACCAATTCTCTCTTTACTTGTTTTAGGCCTATATCGGGAACCATCGCTCGCAGAAGTGAGTTTCTATGCTGTAAATGATCGAGCTTAGCGTCTTTTCACTCTAAGTGCTAATTTCACGAYTCTTTCAAATGCATTTCAACTGATGTCCCTCCCATAAGTCCCTCCCATATCAGCCTCTGAGGTTTCACGCATATATCTCTTCAGTCAGTGATCCGCTGTGTCGGTATGGCCATGCCGGGACATGCAGATTGGCCGGCAAAGTGGCCATTATCACCGGCGGCGCGAGCGGCATCGGCGCGACCACCGCCCGTCTCTTCGTCTCCCACGGCGCTCTCGTCGCCATCGCCGACGTGCAGGACGCCCTGGGCCAATCGTTAGCTGCATCCCTCTCTCCGCACGCCAAGTTCTTCCACTGCGACGTCACTCAAGAACCCGACGTGGCAAATCTCGTMACCTCCACCATTCACCACTTCGGCCGCCTGGACATCATGTACGAACAGACACCAAACTCCCCATCCCCGCATTKAGTCCTGCATTTCTTGACGTCGATAATGTGGAAGTTTGGAACATTGTAGATCATTGATCATAGAAGTATGATCGTACTGTTCTATTGCGAGGTCATAAAATCTTCCTATCTCACTGTCACTGAAAGGAAGGAAGGAAWGTTATTACTTACTGGCAGACAATTGCAGGTACATCAACGCAGGCATCGTTGGCCCTGTTGCTCCCCTCCAAGACCTCGACATCGACACCTTCGACCGCGTGTACGCCGTCAACCTCCGCGGCGCCGTGCTTTGTACAAAACATGCCGCCCAAGCCATGATCCCRCAGAAGAAAGGCGTGATTCTCGCGACTGCAAGTGTGGCTGCCGTGCTGGGAGGAGTGGGTCCGCTGGCGTATTCCATCAGTAAGACGGGGCTGGTGGGGATGATGAAGAACGCGTCGTTTGAGCTCGGGAAGTATGGGATTCGGGTGAACTCGGTGTCGCCAGCGGCAGTGCCCACGGCTATGACCAAGCTTTATTTGGGARACGGTGGTGGTGGCGGTGATCCGARGACGGACGAGGAGTTCGCGGTGGAGCTTTCGGCGGCGGCGGATCTGAAAAGGGCGGTGCTCATGGCGGAGGATGTGGCGAGAGCGGCTTTGTTTTTGGCGAGTGAGGATGCGCAGTTTGTGAGTGGGCATAACTTGGTGGTGGACGGAGCATTCTCGGTCAACAAAGGGTATGTCCCGACCGATTTGCAACAGTARTGGATGTGCTTTGGGGACACGGAAGTGCAATGAAGTTCTCAGGAATTACACATATCCAGCTATGGAGTTTTTGAGGAGTTTCATAGGCAATGTCCAGTGATGTAGAATAGGAGACCACTAGGTATGGAATTTGGACTCAAATTGAAGGAAAGTTGTTCAAGTTTTATTTCGGATTTACTAAAAAAGAATAGAAGATGAAGATGTTTTTTACATGACCACACGAAGAAGAAGATGAAGATTCCTTTGCTTGTTTGCTTTGGAAACTGCGTATTATGAGGTAGTGTTGAAAAATCAGTTGACGTGATCTGCCAAATTCTCCTCGCAACCGAGCACGACACATGGGTGCAGTTTCTAGAGATGGACTTTTATTATGTCCCCGAGTTCTTTAAATGATGGAGATGATGACCGTGTGAGCTTGTTATGGATTTGAAGGTTGGCACACTCAAACTCGCCACGTATGCTGGTTACTGGCATGGTTTGTGAACTGATGATATTTTTATATTTCCTCATTGACTAATGAAGGTTCAATTCAGCAAGGAATGCATCATCCCATTTGGATTCCAGATGCAAAATTGACCCCTGGAGTGCCAGAAATTGGACGACAAACAGAAGAGGTGAATCACAGCTGACAGAGAATCAAGAATTTTCATCCGTCCATTTCTTTTGGAAGTTCGGAGGTGGGTTGTGCGTCCGCTAGTGATGAGTGCGAGTGCGAAAGTAGAGGAAACATGTGGGAGAAAGAAAAATATGAAGTCCAACATGTCTAGAATGGGGACGAAATTTTGGACTGCCCGATGTGAAGGTTTTGTTAAATTGACATTTCTGGTGTTCGATAATTGTAGTCGGGCTTCAAGCTTCGGTCACCACTCTCACTCTGGCTTCACTCAGTCTTTGAATTATCAAATTCGTCACAGTGATTAAAAACTGGGCACACGTAGGTGTTCCCATTGTCTAGGAGATTGTGCACAATGAGAGCAGGCTCCACTGGCACGCCACTGAGGATAACATGACGGAAGCTTTCAGTACTTAGCAATTTAATACTGCATAACTTATACCAATAGTTTTTTTCATTTATTTGTTTACATTATTCCATTCCTTTATGCGAGCATGCGCTTGGGCATCCGTATATTCCAGACTGGACACTTAAATTAGTCTAGATCGGGATGCGGTCTGCTGCGGGAAAACAGAACTGCACGCCTCTCTCCTCAGAGGCCACCGCTCTGCAAGCTCCACCACGCCAATCACGTTGTTTTTACTGTCACTCAGTAACATGCGCTCATACTTCGGAACACGCCATATGTTCTGCTGCACATTTTCCCTTAATTTTCCTACTACTATTTCTGCGTTTGCAATGACGTCATTTATGCAGTACTAAGCACCTGCCCATGAATGTCAAAGTCCATTTCTTGGTACTCAAACCTCAGTCTCGATCTTCGCATCATTCATAGTTTCCCGCACTCAAACTTGCTCAAGCGATAGTAGGGGTAGTCACGGCTTGTGGAAGAATTCAATTTTCTCGGAGAATTCAAAGTTGGCGAGAGAAACAAGGAGCCAGTGGAGAGCCGTTGTGCACAGAGGAGGTGTGACACCCTTTTTGGTGTGAGGAGCAAAACTTGAGAATCCATTTATATGCCAAATAGCCTAGTGGGAGGGTGGGAGGGTGGGAGGGTGAAAGCAGCGTACGAAGGATAAAAAATTCCCTGAGAAAAGCCTCGAAAGTGCCGTTTCTTCACCTCCACAGGAGAAGAAACGGCACTCCGAATTCTTGAAGAATTTGAGCTCCACCTTTCGCACACAGCCACTGATTTTGCGTCACGGGTCCAATCTCAGATAAACCATGCGGACATGAAGAAGCCGTGACTACCCCTAGTGTCATTCCTAATGCTCAAGATCCTATGGTTAATTCACTCTTCCACAGCAACAGTTTCCCAGCATCGTTCTTGCAATTTCATTGACATTTCACGTCTCCTTGCACTTCGGCAAGGACTCCAGTTGCTCCAGGGTTAACAAAAGGTCAATAACATTTTACTGGCTGATATATTTTAAAACTGGGACTTGATCATGTGCTAAGGTGGTGTGTTACATCCTGTTAGTCAACATGGATTAATTGCCCAATTTTAGGGTGTTGCTCTCAGTGGACTTTGGCGATTTGAGTGGACCTTACGATGGGTGATGTTGAAGAATCATATCCATTTGTGTGTACATTTGTGCTTTCTCTCCTGCTGGAGCACAAGTTTTGCAAAGGCAACAACTATTGAATGCACCTGATGTGGACTTTGTTTTTGTTTTCGGACAAATGGTTAGGTGGCCTTCCTTTCAAGAGCTTTCAAGTTGTGTGGCTCCATCACTTGTAGGGCTTTAACTCAAAGAGGCCAATTTAGAGTATGTGATTTTGAACATGTAATTTTTTGTATGCAATTTTTGTATGTATTGGCATTGTATGACAAATGAAATGAGGTTTAGGAAGCATTGTGGCATTAGTGTACAAGGCCATGATTTTTGTTTGACATTTTTTCACTCATTTACCCTCTTTTTTTTCTATAGGCTTGAAACTAGCCATTTTTTTTTGAAGAAATTGGGCATTTAATCGCCTAAAAAAACCTGGCCCTGCCTGCATGAATGCCAAGATATGGGCTTCTGKCTTGAAACTGGACGAGCATGGGTTGTGCTTGTTCTGAAGATCTGTAGGGCATTCTAAAAGTATTATGGGCGAGTTTAGAAATTATGAAAAGTAACATGTGGAGCCTCTTGGAAGTGAAAAGGGATGTTATTTGTCATAATAAGGCTTTGCTTTCAGCTTTCTAGACTCACATGGTAATCTGAAATTGGAGTCTTGTTTTAACCCCCGAAGCCTTGAACTGCATTTTTGGAAACATAGAAATTTTGGGAAGCTCACTACAAGTGGAGTTTTCATCATTTTTTTTTTAAATTTTCACAAAACATGTACCCGAGGAGTAACTTTAAGGCCCAACAAATTTCATAACTTTGACTATATGGTTAAAAAGTTATTGTATGATATGTTGTTTTCATTGCTTGGCGGGCAATCTAGGCAGCTAAAAAACCTTCTTAAAAGATCACTTTTTAAAAATACTAATTTGAAATTGGTTTTCTAGATTTATATGAAATTATGCGGAAAGCTTTATAACATTCCATTTTGATTAGTGAAATGAAAGTTATGGAAGTTCTAGTTTTTGGATAGATTTCGGTTAGTTGTGGAGTCTCTACTCTAAGATAAACTCTGAAGTCCTATATTTTACTCAATTTTGAATAATTTTGAATAAAAATAAATATGTGAGGTATATCTTGTTTATTACAACAGTACAACCATCAAATTTGTCATTTTTCAATTCCATAAATAAATTATTAACAAATTAGTTTTATGAAGCATTCTCTACTTTCTATTCACTATTTTTTTCCTATGTGTTGTACAATTCCAAATGATCTAAATATTTTCCAGCATGTAGCCAACTTGCCTTGAAGAATGAATCCAAAGACTAACCACCAGTTTTGGACATTCCCAAACAAATGTGAGCTTGTGAAGTGCAAGTGCCCGTTTTTTTGCAAGGCCAGAAAAAGGATATTTGTCAATTCAAATGTTCATATCTTGCAATCTACGTAGTGGAAAATTCTAAAAAAATTTCCACATCTTTTCAAACTATCTTTGTATAATTATCTCCCCCATCTTTTCAAATGAGCTTTCTACAATTGTTTCCCCATCTTTTCAAACGAACTTTCTACAATTGTTTCCACATCTTTTCAAATGAGCTTTCTACAAGATCCTATGGTTACATGTGTTCAAAAAAGTTTTTTTTCCTAAAATTTGGATCTTCTACTAGAAATGGCAGTTTGGGAGCAATTTTGGTGAAAGCATAGTCAAAAATCTTTAGGGGTTAAGAAGCAACTTGTGAAGCTACCAAAGTGGATAGGGATGTTGTTTCTCATATGAAGGAATGTCTACTTTCACATTACCATGTATAACTTTAAGGTTGGATGGCTACATTTTGATCAGCCATGCATGCTTAAGCATGGGTTTGAAAGAAGGGCATCATATTGATAAAGCAATCCCATAATATGAGAAAAAAACATACCACATTTCATTTAATAGGAATTGTTGTTTATCTAGAAATGCATCATTGAAGCCACATGAGATCCCTACATAATGAAAAACAACATCTTCATCCAATGAGAGGTTGTCATTTGTACGTTCTCCAATAGGGTTCATTGAGATTATGAAACAATTGATGTGGAAATGTCTCACATAAGGTAGGCAGTCCACTTAACAGCCTTTTAAGTATACCTACTTCATCAATGACAGTCATAGATATTTTAAGGAAAATGTCACTCAATTCTACATAGGGGATATATTAAGATCCCAGTTGATTTATAGGCGTTTTACCTTAGTTGTGCTACAACTCACCATGTTGTGAGATAGAGAGGGATCAAAAGACCTGCATGGCAAGTGATGAACTTTTGCAGTGATACAATTATGGTATCAAGTGGCTATGTTTTTTGTTATTGGCAAAATTCCACAACATGCAACAATTGTAGAAAGTTTACAAAAATGAATTAGTATAATTTTACATTGATTGATTGAAACCACAAATCACCTTACAATGATTTGTCCTAATAGTGCATATGACACTAATTTACCAAAGTAAAAAAAAATTCTAATTATTTAGTGTAGGGTTGAAATATTGTTGTTTTAAACCAATTTCCAAAAAAATAATTTTTTTGGAAGAACTTTAATCATATAAATGATACTCATTCTCCCTTGCTCACTAATAGGACATATATGTGTAGTTGAACCTCAAATATATACCAACCATAGAGTTCAGCTCAATGCATTAATAGATAATTTGAATGTTTTCACAAATATGACTATCTTGGTTTAGATTTTGGATGTCAATTTAAACTTATTGGCACTTTCCTACATGCAAATTTAACTAAAATCAAGTTTGCAACAATCAACACCAATTGTGGTACCATCTATTTTCTGTGAAAATTTTACACACTATAGATTCAATATGAGATCCTTGTAAAACTAATTATGTCAAACTCTAAGATTGAGTAATTTGATTACCATCAGTAATTTGTGTTTTTTATGAGATATTTTGAGTGAGAATGGATTGAGTAATCATGTAAAACTAGAGTTTTGTTATGATAAATAAGGTGCCGAGCCACGTAAGTAAAAAGGGACAATATTTTTTATTTTGAAACACATGGACAATTTCCATGAGATGATATTTTACAATATTGGACATAACCTTGATGATTGAATTGTTGGGTCTTGGTCCACAACCATTCTCTATGAAGTGTTTAAAAAAGGCATCATGACACTAATGCAACCCATGATATGAAACATAACGTGAATTCCTCCATCTAATAAAAAAAAATTATCATTTAAATACAAACAGAGAAATAGGGTCCATTGAGGTCAGGGTATGTTGTGGTGCACCAAAACAATACTAAAAAATCAAATTGTTCCTTCTTTCAATACTAGCTCAGGGATTGGAGATAAATTCAATTGTCTAGTACAATGTGAACATTTATCTAGTTTGTAGAACACTAAATTTAATTTAGTGAGTGCACTTGGTTGATCAATGCAACATTAGGTTTAAGGCATGAAGATTTGGGGGATAGTGTCATGGATGCACTATTTTCCATGTCCCATATCTAAAGCCCTTTCATCCATAATTAATGAAGAATATCACATATATGAAGATGGAAGATTACATTTAAAGCTGCAAAAGCTATGGATAACATTTACTAATGCATGCATTTTTGTATTTGTAAATGAATGTAACATATAAACATATCTATAATTCTTTATCTTCACACATATATCAAGTTATTATATATCAAATGTGGTCAAGGAAGGGACAAGACATTGGATACCATGTGGTTTGCTCTTGGGGGATATAGTGCATGGAGATTTGAGTATTCACTACAAAAAAAGTGGTGTTTTAAGTGAGTTTTTAAGTTTAGTCCTAGACATAAGATTATAAATAATGATAATAAGACTTTCAGTAAAAATTATAATTTTATAATATCATGTCTAGTACTATACTTAAATACTCACTTTAAACATCTCTTTGTCTTATAGTGATTTGTCTAACAAGCAAATTGTTTTAACTCCCCAATCTAAAAGTTATCCCATAGGTTTAAATATCTTTACTACAAAACTTGCAAAGTAGGGGCGTGGGGCATTAGAAAATGATTTTTTTAAGATGGCCAAAAAGTAAATAAAATAAACAAGAAAATTTTCAACTTGAGCAAATAAACAAATGACCATATTGTTGTAAACAAATAAAATGTTTAATGTTTTTTAGAAAGTCCCATATTTAAAGCCCAATTTTCATCTACTAGTAATTAAACATTTAATGACAAAATGAAATAATTACTTCACTGACATTATTGGGACACTAAAATAAGGTGGAGAAGTCCTTTTTATAATGAAATCCATTATTCATTATGAATCCTCAAAGAAGATGGAATAATTGTAATGGATGAAATACTGACCCCTAAATGTCAAAATGTAGGAATTGTGTTCAAAGTAGAATTTCACACCTCACTTTTTCATAGTAGTATAATTTAATTCAAAAAAATTGGTCTTTATTAATTTGAAAAATAAGGCTAACTTTCATATCCAATAATCTCTTTGTAATTCTAAGTCTTCGACAAAAGTTATAGACAAAATTAGAAGCGGATGTTTGAAATGTTAAGGAAAATGTCCCTTTCAACCCCTCTTTTGAAATTGTCCATAACGTTTGAATGTTTGATTGGAGGCTTGCCAATCTCAAACGGATTTTTGKACTTGAAAATTAGCTTGATTTTCCCCATTGACGTGATTCAAATTCATTCAAATGTTTTATTCTACTATGACTAAATGATGAATGAAATTCTACTTCGAAATTCATTTTTTGCTTTTGACTTGATTGAATGGTTGAGCTCCTATTAATCCTAATTTATATATCCCACATGAGTTGTTTTACCTCTTACTTTTTCACCTACTTATAAACAACTTGTCTTTTCATATCAAAGCACATCCACTTAAGTATCTTTTGAAGATATAATTTGCTAACTTGTATAAAATTATTTGAATATTGTGTTGAAATTCTAAAAATCAAATTTCAAAGTGTCAACCTTACTACTTTGGGAACTTTAATTAATTGTTGGGAATCTCTATGCCCACCCTCCCCTACAGGCTACAACCGTAAGGTACTATTTGCTCATGAGGCGTGAGGACACTTTGCACAGGTCTACAATTTCATTGACAACGTTCACGGTCAATGGCATCATTCACATGGACCGTATTTAAGTCCATTAAGGTAGGTGAACTTAATACCAACCGTTGACCTAATATCATCGTTGCCCTAATATCATCAAATGTAGAATACTTGTTGATCTTAAAATGAGAATCTATGACAGAAATACATGCCTTAACTTAACAATAACTTCATAAGTGAAGTTAAGACATGTATTTCTGTTATAGATTCTCACTCTAAGATCAATGATAATCCTACATTTGGGTGGTATTAGGTCAACTGTTGGTATTGGGTTCGCCTACGTATATGTGCCATGTCAGTGGATCTCGACCCAGATTGTTTCTTTTCCTGGCTTTGATTGTGCAGTATGGTAACCAAAGAATCGAAGCCTGCTATCATAGCAATCCCAATTTCTATCCATCGTCCGGTGCAATTCAAGTCGTCCTGTGCATCCTCGTCTTCAATCGCAGCAATCGCAGCAATCGCTTGGGTCTTCTCAGACTTGTATAGCGAGATAGAGCTCGATCTGTCGTTGAGGATCAAGTGAGACTGTTGTTGGGGTGAAAATGGCGACACCGGACACCGTTCCCTCTCTGACAACAAAGAGGTACTGTAAATTCCACGGAACGTTCCTTTAATTTCCACTTCTTTAATTTTTGTCGTCAACTGTAGGCGACGCCATCTTCAGAAATGCCCACGCCTGCGTCCAGGCTTTATTTTGGAGATGAAGGTGGTGATCCGAGGACGGACGAGGAGTTGGCGGTGGAGCTTTCTTCGGCGTGGGATCTGAAAGGGTCGGTGCTCATGGCGGAGGATGTGGCGAGCTAGAGCGGCTTCGTTTTTGGCGAGTGAGTGAGGATCGAGGCGCAGTTTGTGAGTGGGCATAACTTGGTGGTGGATGCAGGCAGCATTCTCGGTCACCGAAGGATATGTCCCGACCCACTTGCAACAGTAATGGATGTGCTTTTGGGACATGGAAGTGCCAATTCTCAGGATTGCGTGCATTAAATAAARGCGCATCAATGTTGCCTGAAGGCATGCACAGAGGAGAAATTGGAAATGTCCAGCTATGGAATCGGTCTTGAAGAATGTCATAGGCTATGTCCAGGAGACCACCAGGATACGCTAGCTAGCTAGGTATGGAATTTGGACTCATTATTAAAGGACATTTGTTCAAGTTCTATCTCGGATTTCTCCTGAAGAAGTGCTTTACATGACCACACGAAGAAGAAGATGAAGAATCTCTGGCTTGTTTGTTTGATTTTGAAACTGCGTTTGGTGAGGCATGCAGTGCTGAAAAATTAATCAGCTGACTTGATCTGCTTGTTAATTAACGGCCAAATTCTCCTCGCAGTTGAGCGCGACACAGGGCTGCAGTTTCTAGAGAGCGACTTGCAGATCCCCGAGTTCTTTAAATGATGGAGATGATGAACGTGCGAGCTTGTTATTATGCTTTTGAAACGGATTGAAGGTTGGCACACTCAAACTCGCCACTTATGCTGGTTACTGGCATGGTTTGCAAACTGATCAAATTTTTATATTTCCTCGTTGGCTAATGAAGGCTAGCTCAATACAGCGAGGAATACATCATCCCATTTGCACAAGGGGCTCATAAGCAGTTCCCGGTGATCTCACAGGGAAACCCCGGGAGGTTTCCCGGTGATGATCCCTCAATGAGCTTCCTTTCCCCGGTGACAATTCAAGGTGGAGCAGGCTCGGAGTTAGGCTTGTTGTGACTTGCAAAATGGGCGGCTTGCTGGCAAACCACATGCGACAACAATCCCGCACTTTGGCAAGGAGCGCGGACTTACTAGGGTGAAAAAGTTTCCTGAATTCATCCTTTAAGTTCTTATCGTCAATACCATAATTAAACAAATTAGGCGGAGAGCAACTTCTTCTGTTTCATCGTATTTTCTTCAAAGGTGATCGATCAATGGATCATGACTTTCCATTTTATCAATAAATAGGTCGAATGGCAATTGGGAATTTTATTTACAGTAATTCTGAATTTAATTTCCAGTTATTTTGAATTTCATTTACAGTAATTCTAAATCCAATTTATAGTCATTTTGAATTTGATTTAAAGTCATTTTAATTTAATTTATAATAATTTTGAATTTAATTTAAAATAATTTTGAATTTAATTTAAAATAATTTTGAATTTAACCGTTCGAATGTAATTTTGAATTAAACCCTTTGAATGTAATTTTGAATGTAATTTTGAATTTAACCCTTTGAATGTAATTTTGAATGTAATTTTGAATTTAACCCTTTGAATGTAATTTNTTTGAATGTAATTTTGAATGTAATTTTGAATTTAACCCTTTGAATGTAATTTTGAATGTAATTTTGAATTTAACCCTTTGAATGTAATTTTGAATTTAATCCTTTGAATGTAATTTTGAATTTAATTTACACTAAGTTTGAATTTAATTTTTTATTATTTAGTAAGTTTTTTGTTGAGTTTTGGAGAAGTTAGGCACAGACTTAGTCGTAACTCGTAAATAACATTAAGAAAAAAGTCTTGTTTGAGAATAAATGCATTTGAAATCTGATACAAAGGATTTTATAGTATTGCACTCATAAAGGCTTTCTAAGGTGACTCATTTGGGAAGTAGTTACGGGTATTCACTTACAGAAATTACCAAAACTCACCTTTCGGGTTGGTTGGTTAACAGGTCACGGGTGGGCTTTGCATTCGAACTCGGCTTGCAAAATGGATGGCCTTCCCATTTTGCAAGCTGCATCACCACTTCATTTTGCGAGGCGGGTGGTGATGCCCTGACTCTTGTGTATTCGGGCTAATTTTATTGACTTATTTTTTAGAATAAATAAAACGGAGTTTTGTTGCAAGGACATAGGGTAGTACAAGACTACAATCATTCATGTGGCCTGGCAGGCCTACAAGAAGAATGACACGACTACAGTAGTTGCACCCTTTTACATGTAATCTAAATTAATGTACTGTACCTTTTGCCATTGCCAAAACCGAAATACATTTTTTCAAATTTCATTTGAACTTTTGAATTTGAATTTTTATTGAAATTTGATTTTTTTTATGCAAAAAGAAGCAAAGGACTTTGATGCATTTTGAGAAATTCCTTTTTGGGTATGAATAGAAAGTTTCATACACATATGATGTTTTATAATGTTTGGACATGCAATGTGGAAGTTAAGGTTTTCTCAAAATAAATGAAAATTTAATTTGATGTTTGATCCAAGAAGAATTCATAATTTCCTCAATGTAGGTCCAAACACCACATAAATGGCAAGCCATTAAGAGAGCTCGATGCACGGAAGAGTGCAAGGGCTTCATTTTGTGGCATTTGGACATGCAATGTGAAAGTTATGGATTCATTAAAAAAAGATAGTTTAATTCACCTTTCATTAATAAAAAGCCTTTTGCACTCTTCTACACAATACCAAGAAACCTATGGAAGTACACATGATCTAGAACATCTCACCAAAACAAAGAAAACAAACAACCCAACTTAGGATATGGATGTGCCTCTACAATCCTGTGCTTGAAATTGTTGATCATTGTTATTTTTTTTAGTGGCTCTCAAAATGTTTTGTACACTTACAAAAATTATCATATCTAATTTAGAATTACATATAGTAAACCCTAAATTCTTGTTGTCCCTACAAGGGACAAAATTGATTTTGAGCAGGTTCTTATGAGCTCAATTTTGGATGAATCCTTTTGAAATTTTTTCATAAAATAGAAAAACTTATTAGCATTTTAGAAATATAATTTTTTATCAATTGGTGTCCAGGAGCAAAATTTATGCTACAATAACCTCAAAAGGGTGGAGACCGGGCAACAAAAAAATTCACAAAAAAATGAAAAAACAAATTTAATATTTTTTTCTTAATAGATTTTTTTTTAAATGAGAATCTTTGTTTCCTTCCATTTGGATTAGTGATGTGGAAGTTATGGAGCTTTTCATTTTTCATGCAATTAAGGCATCTTCCTAAAAAAAACTTTTAATGCTAATATCTTTCAATCTTTGAAGTCAAATATCACAAAAAATTTATCATATGATTTGAGACAAGTGCAGTATAAAATCCTATAGTTAGATTCTTAAAAAATAATCTTTTCCGTTTCTTTGGATGAACCCGAGAATTTTGGCAATTTTCAGTGGTTTTTGACAAAAAAATGGCCTTGGAACTTAAGGGGTTAGTCAAAATTTGGATATGTAGTAGTCCAAACAATACATTTGCATGGAAAGAATTCTAAAAATTCTAAAAAAATTTCTTTATTTTTTGTTGATTTGATCAAACTTATTATTGGTCAATTTTTTTAATAAGACAAGTACATTTTCTTCTAAGATTCTTTGGTAAGTGGAATGAAAATTGTTTCTTGAATATTCTAAAAATAATTTTACAAAATTTTAATTTTTTTGGAGTGAAATATAATTGACTAAAAGATATGACTTCAAATTTTTAATTTTATTACTATTCAATCCTAAATATGCAAAAAAACATGGAAAAAATGAAACGTATATTGAATATTTTTTTTTTCATGATTTCCTAGAGATTTTTGGAGTGAATTCTAAAAAATGTAATAAATTGGCGTCATAGTTTGGTCTATAATATTAATATAAAGTTATAGTTCTAAAAAATTGAGGAATTCTTATATCCAAAAATCTATAAAAAAAATTAATTATAAGTATTAAGCAATTGTGAAAAAAATTACTTTTATAAATTTTTCTGATATTATGCATTTGATTGCATTAGAAAATACAGTAATAGTTATGTGTTGGAAATTTGTATTGCTTACTTATGTGTTTAGTTATCTTACAAAATATTCAAAAATTGTTGCAAAAAACTAATTCCTCAAGTTACTTATGACAATTTCTAAAATTCCTGAAAATTTATTCGACTCATTGCAATTTCAACTTTTGATATTTGTTTCATGTGCCAATTAATTTGAAAATTCACAAATATTGTATTCACTTCTATCATACTTTTTCAAATTGCAATTATATAAGGTACAAGTACTAGGAACCTTTTGTTTAAGAATTTTTAGAATACATCGTGATCAATAGGAGGTGTTAGAAATTTACACTAGTCGGAAGGTAGGAAATATTGAGATTGCAAATTTTTTAGAGTTTTTCTTTCAAATTAAAAATTCTATGAATTTTTGGGGTTTAAAAGTACTCTTCACCAATAGCCAATGTCTAAGGTCTTCCAATTCTAATTATTCAAGAATCTTGAATAATTAGAATTGGAAGACCTTAGACATTGGCTATTGGTGAAGAGTACTTTTTCACTCACAATCCAGTGAAAAGAGTCTGTCACCTCGAGTTTTCCATTTCTTCCCTTCTCCCCCAAATGAAAAATTCAGAACCGTTGATTTAAAAATAAAAATAAATCTCYCCCCCCCCCCCGAATACCGTTGATCTTCAAAACATCTTTGGATACAAATACAAGTAGAATTATGGTATAGATATAATATACAATGTATGATGTACAAATATGTATATGGATACATATATTGTACACATACATGTATTATATTGATACAAATACTATACGGATATAGGTACTATACGGATACGGATACGGATACGATATCAATACAAGATACAATTATAATACAATGATATGGGATTTATCCCATATTGAAGGAAATAAAAAGAAAGAAAGAAAGAAAAGAGAATAAGAGATTAAAGAAAAGGAATAATGAACAATTTGGGAGTTGTTCTTAACCCTTGTGGCCTTTAAGAGTGGAGTGGCAAATTTGGCAATTAGATTTATCGAGAGGATAACTAATTGCATATAATTAATGAATTTCTTTTACAAATCTTGGTTGCAATGACCTACTAGGTGTAGTTTTAGAATCAAAACCTATTTAGCTGACCTCCAAAGAATGAACTTATACTAGTTGGGTAATTCCAAATTAGGTTCCAACAACCTTCTACAGATTTTGAGTGCATTGTGACTTTTGTCACTATGCACTGAAAATTGGCTGTACCAGCCAGCCCAATTTTACTTTTTCACTCACTACTTTCTACTTTCTTCCTCACTAATTTGGAATATGTGCCAAGCTTCATTCATCACAACCTTGAAAAGAACAAAAAATAAAATTCCAAGCTCAAGTTCCACTTGAAGGTTGGAAATAGTGCACCCTACATGTTGGTTACTAGGAGTGGTTGGGTATTGGTGCATCTACCTTACATCAGTCCCATGAACTTAGGCCCCCATATGGCCATATTTCTTAAAATCTCAAAACATTCAAATCTTTCCTACCTAGGGTTGCTTTTGTCCCAAAGAAGGGGTATTTCAACGTTTTCATTTTCAATAAATTAATTACGGTGAATTTAAAAATAAATAAATAAAYGGAAATTCATGAGGTCTTGATAGTGATGATATTTCACCAATATAATGAACTTGAAATATTCTTCAATGTTCAAAAGTGCACTCGCCATGGAGCCCCTTTTTTGGCCTACTTGCACCAATGTGGAGGACAAAATTTAATGTATTTTTTGATGCCCCTCATATGAAACATGCTTAACTAGTGGGGAGGTATAGACCACCAAAGCTTTAGCTCTAAATTATCAAAATTGGGTCCTCCTCCATACTAAAACAAAACAAAACAAAACAATGATAAATTACAGAATTTACTTTTAAATTTAAATTGATTTTTAATTTTTTGAAAAATAGGGGATATGATTCCCATCAGAAATTGTAGAAATAAATTTTTGTTTTGGGATTTACAATCCAAAAGTTATAGTACAAGACATATCCATTTAGGCAAAATGAGACATGAAAAGGGCACGCCATTCTTGCAATGATCCATTTGTCCATTCATCTTTTACCTGTACATCAAATAATAAGGTCTATTCTTCTATGTATTCCATTGAGTTTCATACTTCATTCTTATTTTAGAATTTCGATATAAGCATTACAAAGTAGTAGTTTCAATTCTCAATTCCTCACTTTAATATGATATAACTAGCCTAAGGTGGAACATAATGCAACAAGATTTAAGGTACAACTACATGTGATCTCATTTCTTTACCCATCAAAAACTATTGAGGCCACCACGTACTTCCATATTCTGCTTAAAGAATGAAAACCATATTTGATTTTCAAGAGCAACTTATACAACAGTTATACATGCAAACATCCTATACCAGTACTTATTTGAAGAGGTGGCAAGTCAAATAAGATACAGTTTTCACTTCTTCATCTTCAACGCATTAAAGTTCAATTAGGTCAGGCTATTTTTTTGAAGATGTACCTTACAAAAATTCAACCATTGCAAATTTGGAATATAGTACACCATTTTCACTTGATAGCTTTGAAATTTTTGAGAGAACATTGTATATAACATTTTATAAAAATGTAGAAAATTCAAGTGGAAACATGTTAATATCTTAAATTTTGAAGAAATTTCAACAATGATTACAATTTAAAAAATGACAACACTAAAAGTCATTAGTGTATCTTGCTACCTCAACAAGCCTCTTCTATAATTGAAAACAACTTTAATCCCTTGCCAACGTATGGGTTCATTATGAACATTGTCAACGGCAATGGAAAATCCACTTTCTTCTACTTGACCAAGAAGGCATGTCCAGGAGCATCATAATCTATTACTTCCTATAGCAACCTTATACATGCCTTGGTCCCTATTTTGCAATTTTAGGATGCTCATGTAAACATGACCAACATAGGGTTTATCTCCATCTATACCCTCACTGTGACCATCATCACCTAAATGTCTTGGCAAAATCACTTCTCTTATAACAACAATATCCACTTTCAATGGCTCTTTTTTGTTTCGTCGACAATAGTCACAATACATGATGTCTGAAACTTGTGGCCATGGTGGACAATGCCCTGGTTCTCCCATCTTCACCAAATGCTTCCAAACGGTTAAATCAGCTAATTCAAAGGCTACAATAGCATCTTCCCTTTGAGGAATAGGTTGATCCATGAACTTGTGAAAAAGTACATGTATTGGCCAATAATCATTTCCTCTAAAAAACACTAGTCTTGGAGTTAGAAGCGCCATCAACGAATAATCTAATAGCATTGGTGTAGAAGTAGATGGAGTACTTGGAATCTACAAAAAATACCGTACATGCGATGATTAAGCATTGAATTTCATAAATGAAACAAAAAAATTATTAAACAATTATGTTACAATTGCAATTTTCAACTACCAATCTTAACAATAGTTACAATATGCAACATCTAAATTCCAAACATAAATTTAAAATCTTAGCAACTTATACTTAATTGATTACCTATCAAAAAAATCTACCATGTAAAAACAATTTGTAATGCCCCATGAACTCATGGATGAAAAACATTGTAATTTTTGCTTTATAGGTTGAGAATCCCAATTCGTTCAATGGATCCAATTTGTGACCATCTTCTATTGCAACGACATGATCACGTGCTCTATAATGAACACCACAAAAAATAACAAACAATTTTTCTTTAATTTCATTTGAAAATTCATCCAACGTGTCGCTATTTAATCGTTTTTCTTGCCTCCAATATTCACGCATATATGTCATGACGCTTCTGCTCATTTGCTTCATGTTTCCATTTTTCCACCCTATTGAAATGCCTTCTGATTGAATGACTTTCCTACACGCACATAGTGGCAATAATGGATGCAACTTCTCTAACCTCTTCGCATCATTATTGAATTTGTGAGGATGATTCCTTTTTCATGAGATTTTGGGCATGCATGGTAATCCATACTTGCTACATGTTTACAGTCAAGTATTGAATGGAATAGAGTGTTACAAAAAATCTAATCTGAACTTACAAAAGCATATCGTTTCTATCATGTTCATAATTTATGACAAACTATGAATTTAATACCTCCTCATCCACCTGGTCAGTGATGTGTTGTTAACAATTGCTTGTGAATTTCCGATACCACCCTTTGTGGAGGATACAAACTATCTTTATCTTTTTCAATGTTCTTTTGGGCATTAGTGAATGCCAAACAACTTTCGTATTTTAAGTATTTTATTTTGCTATATTTTTTATTTGTTTTAATGCTTTTATAAGATGATACACTTCTTTCAAATCTGTAACACCAATACAAGTCATGTGGACCATGTCGCAAAACATCATCCAACATCTCGCCACTTCTTGTCCACAAAAAAAAAAAAATTCAGTTATCAAAACATGCATTAATGACATAAATATGACATTGCATTCAACATGTGAAACTTTTTCTACAATTGACAATATAAACAAGTAACATGGAATGTGCTCATCATATTTTATCTACAACAAAACCACTTGGGCTACAAATTCTTCCCATTGAATAAGCCACGATGAAAGTAGTAATCTAACAATTGTAATTGACTCATCTATCCAACCATTTGTGCTTGAGTGAGAAAATAATAACCTTGCAATTTCAGTGAGTATCTAGGTGATTGCAAGAAAGACTGACCGGTTTTGTAGCGTTTTCCACAATACTCATAATTTTTTCAGGAGTATTGTATAATTAGAAAAAAAAAATTTTAAAATATAAAAAATATGTTTAATGTATAAACCTTTAAGAAGAAGGTACCGTAGGAAGGAAAAGTGTAGAAAAATTTTCTAAGTAGGAGAACCAGAAAAGTGCAAAATTTCATGAAAACTAGTGTTTTGACATTTTAATTTGTCAAAAATAGGAAATTAAATTTTAAAGAAACTAAAAATTAGCCATTTGGAAAGACTTCTTAGTGAAGATATCGTACCAAAAGAATGATCTTCAAACCATTTTCAATGTTTAAAACTGTGCGCGTAAAGGAGTCCTGTTTGCATGAACGTAGTGGACATAAAATAATGTTTTTGTAAATTCCCTTTGGTGGATTCATGCATTCCTAGTGTAGGAATAGACCACAAAAATTTCAGCTCTAAATCATTAATTTTAGATACTCCCCAGTACTAAAAAACCCTAAACCGCAAAGTGTGACAAATTAGCTAAATTCAAATTTAAATACAAAATGATTTTTAAAAAGTTCTAAATAATAAGAAATATGATTACAATCAAGTTATCCATCTCCAATAAAAATTTCACGTTAATTGGATTCATGCTTCAAAAGTTATAGTACATGACAACTCTGTGTCTCTGTCATTCCAATTGTGACGCAAAATAGTACTAGTCTTTCTTGTAATCACCCATCTGTCCAATTGCATACAACTTCTCTGTCTTTTGTATATTCATCTCTTGTATACTATATGGCAAACACCATTGTACAAAGTGTTGATACTCCTTAGCTCTCCAATACAATTATACAAAAGTCTGTTTGAACAATCCAATGGCCATCTGGCTCCAAGTTCTTTAGGCCTATGCTTACTGATTGTAGCCAATGCGTTATCAATTGCAACAGCTCTACCTTGACTTACTAAATGCCCCACATAAATCTTGAAAATGTTCAATGGCAAAATATGCATCGAATCATAGACTAGATCCAAGCTCAAGTTAAAACCATACAAATGATAGAGCCTCCAAAGTTTAGAATGTGCTGTGACATTGATGTGCCTTCTTGAACGAGTAGAGGTAGGTAACAACTGTAAAGTTTGAGCTTCCAAATAGATGCTTTCCATAGTTCGAGGAAGAGGAGGATTATATTGTGCTTGCATTTGATTGTCAAGATATACATCATTCATTCCTAGTGATTTTTCTACCATGTGGCAACGACGACATGCATGGTAGCCTGATAATATTAATCCAGCCACTTTGCATTGAGCCGGATGGTCGCCTGTCCAATACATTAGCAAGGCCCTCAACTTTGAATTCCCAATTGTATTTGCTACGCTAATATTCAGAGAAATGTGCTCACATGGAAAATTATAAATAAACATCATATCCATTTATGAACATAGATTCTATCTCTCTTATAAGTGGCTCACAAAACACTGTCATGACTTGCTCTTCTATGTCTTAAATTTTTTTGCGATGATGCAGGAATGAATAAAACTGGCATAGGGCGTACAAGATTGTTCATTCCTCCATTCAATATTTCAATTTCCACAGCCCATGAATCCTTGTACTTTGTTGTTGCTGCTTGAAATCCATCCCAATGAGCAGCAATTGTAATATTTCTTGGATCACCCTTTTAAAAAAAATGAATTTGATTATGAACTTAGGACTTAAAAAATTAATGTTATATGTAGATGTCAAAATTACTATAATTTCACCATATTTATTTATATTTATATTTTTAAAAAAACTATCATTTATTATATGAATATTTGTATTTGTACATGCAAAAATAAAATTTAAAGCATAAAAATAGTTTTATCATTCATGTACATATGTATGTAGGTTCAATTGCTTTAAATACTTAAGACTATCAATGTCAACAACCATCTCCATTCCAATCATAAATCATAAATATAGTTTAAACTCAAAAAATCTAAATATAGTGGATATCCTTGCATTATAATCTAAAGATTAGAATTCTATTTTTTTGCAAAAAGTACTTGAACGGTTAAAGGTGCTTGATCGATGTAGAAGCCACAATATGTCAATATGGACACTGAAATTGGTATTTTTGTACATCAATGTTCCATCCACCTTGTAGTTCAGTGCATTTTGTTGGAAATGCTATGTCATCCGGTAATATATGGAAGGTGAGTTACCCCAAATTCTTGACAATGCGAGTTAAAGAATCTTTTCAATTTACTGAAATCTGTCAATTCAATGCTTGTTCTCTAACATATACTTGGTGGGTTTATTTATATCATAAATTCTAGGAATGAGGTTGCAAATGAGGAGGTTGTGAGTAACTCGGATGTTGATGGGGATGAAGGTTTTGGGAATGAAAATGGAGAGGTAGGAGTGGTGGACAGGGTTGTCCGGACATCCGGCGTCCGTGGACGCTACCCCCCGGTCCCCGGACGTCCCCTGACATTTGGACGGGCCGTTCGCCCGTTAGAGACGCAAAGAACACCCGTGTCGCGGTCGTCGCGTCGTCCGCGTGTCTACAAGTCTGTCCGCCTGTCCGCGTCCGCCAGGTCGTCTGCCCATCCGCATAAAAGCCTAAATTTGGTTTAATAGTTGAATTTGACTTAAAAGGTCTTTGTTGTGGTTGTTTACGGTTTAAAAAATAAAATAGAAAATTGAATTTTTTTTGCCACTAATCTCCATTGCTACTTGCAACTCTTCAAAAAAATTCAAATAATTTGGGTTGTTTTCGTTATTTTTTCTTATTTATATTCAATTTTTGCAACAAAAATGATAACAATTACAATTTTTCACAAAATAAATAGAAATTTCTCAAAGTGACATAGAGTGCAAAGTTTTGAAGTTAAATAAATATAAGATTATTGTTTAAACACAATTTCATGTACGGACTTTCCATGGGTAAATTTAGCTCAGCCATGATGTTTGACCATTCTACAATGGCTCACATCTTTTAGGAATTAAAAGTAAAGGAAGAGAAACCTTGCTCCATGGACTCGTATTTGTTTCTCTTGTCTTTGAATTGGCAATTCAATTCATTCTTCATTAAGAAGAAATAAAGGGGCCCTCATTCAATTAAACCGTATTTTTTTGTATTGTAGGCCAAAAATTACAAAAAGGGTCATTGCAAGAAACCCTTGCCGTTTTGTGGACAATTTGGCTATGGAACTCATGATTTTGCGAGAGTATTGTTAAATTTTAAAAACAATTTAAAAAAAATATGTTTAATATGTTTAATATATATACTTTTAAGAAGAAGGTACCCTGAGAAGGAAAAGGCTAGAAATTTTTTCTAACTACCCAACTAGGTGAACCGTGAACTAGAAAAGTGCAAAATTTCATGAAAATAGGGACTTCGACATTCTAAGTTGTAAACATTATCTTGTCCCAAACACTCCATTTCTTCTTATTTTTTTCTCTAATAATTTGTGTTTGTGCCTTCATGAAAACCTTTGATCCATTCCATGTGGATTTGTTATGGAGAAGTTAGGGACAATCTTAGATTTCGGTTAATCAAAGTATTGTCTTCCAAAAATAACTTTTGAGATTCACTTGTGATATTATTTTTCATAATTTCAAGAAAAAGAAAGTTCCCCAAGGTTGAGATCTCTTACTCGAACAATGTAAGCCTAAACCGATTAGTGTATTTGAATTATATCTTCTAGCTATTAGTAATTTAGATTTTCCTTAAACCTTGAACGTACTTGATCCCAACTATTTTGTAATGAGTGGAAATTATGTGTTTTGTTGTTCAACCTTTTTTCACACATTCTCAACTAAATTTTTTATCATATTAACCCCTAAAGTCCCAAGGTCATTTTTATGTCAAAACCCACTCAAAATTGCCCTTTCTGCTGCATTCATCCAAGAATACATATAAAATCTATTTTTTAGAGTCTAACCGTAAGATCTTATACTTCACTTGTCTAAAATCATGTGGTAAAAATTTAGTGAAGTTTGACCGTACGGATTGGAAGATAATTGCATTCAAAGTTGGAAAAAAAGTTTTTTTGGGTGCTGCCCTGAAATTTCAGATGACTTTGACCGCCATTTGTGGGATTTTTTTGCACTATGGACTTTGAATTTAAAAATCTAATGTATTTTAGATCATGTTAGGAACATCTCCACCAATTTTCAAATGATTTGGAGACTTACAACACTTTCAAAAAAATCCTGCAATGCGACTATGTAGTGAAAAATGGCAATACAATAGACCTTTTTCCAATGAGATTATCTACTCCATTCTTTCAAATCTCACAAATCGCAACGGTAGATTGCAAGATGAAATAGTTTTTCATAAGATCCAAAAAAAACCATTTAAAAAAAGACATCCCCTAAATTCTATGCAATTTAGAAGGCCTCAGTCTACTATCACCTACAAGCTAAATTCGTTTGGGCAACTTGAAAAAATGGGTCTACTATGTTCCCTCTGAAAACCCAGCATGTTCCCAACATTGGGAACGTCACAGCTCCCCTAAGTTCCTCCCAGAGTTTAGTTGAACTGCCACCTATGCAATAAGACCATCAAGTTCTTCATACCATCTACATGGGACAATACAGGGGTGATTGGGAGCATGTGAACCCATGAGGCATACTTACTGGAGTAGATAGTGTTTGTAGATAGGTGGGTGCTGTCTTTTGAGGCATGCACCCAAAAGACAACATTTTTTTAATTATTTACTTCAACCCCTTGGCAAATTTTTAAAATTTTAAAATTTTTAAGATAAAAAATTAAATCTTTTAAATTCGCGTCCCCCCTTCCACTTCTTATAAATTCTCAAAAGGTTTAGGGATGGACAATCAATATGGGATTTTACCCATATTTTGTACATGTATTTTGTACGTATTCTATATTTTGTACACGTATTTTATATGTATTAAAGGGGGTGGGGGGTATTTTTAATTTTAATTTTTAATTTTGCCCGGGGTATGCAAGACAGTGGGGAGCTATCTTTTCAGTACATAGTGTTTGCACATAAAACATGCATACCTTGCACAAGAACAACAAACCATGTCAAAAGGCCATCAACCAAAGAATGTGAGTGTTCTAAACTGATACTTCAAAAAATTTGAAAATTCATTGTTCATTAGGATAAATCATCCTAAATTTTTGCAAATTCATTCAATTTTCTTTTTTCTTTTTTGTATATTATATCATTTCAATTCTAAGTAGCCAACAATACAACATTCATAGCTAAATGAAAAATGCCCTAATATCAACATTGTAATAAACAAAATTGTCATGTACACTTACTTGTCCAACATCTTCTCTAACAATATTTTCATGGAATTTTCGAAAGCATCCTTTCCGCCAGCACATGAATTTATTGCTACAAGTAGGGCAATATGTTTTTGGCCTTATCAATGGAGATGAGCCATTGTTGCAAACCATGCACGGATTTTGGACCTTGGTAAATGCAGGATAGCACACTCGCCTACTACGGGGTGCTTCTTGAAATTTGGCACGTCTCTTTCTAAGCCATCTTGATGTCAATGTTTTGCACAATTTAGTGCGAAATTGCAAATGTGTCATTGGACACTTTGGAGGATCTCGTGTCTTGCACTTGTCCATATAAATTATGTACATATTTACGATGCTCGTGTCGACAAGAAAAAAAACCCCACGATACCACCACTTGTGGGACCAGGTTTGACATGTATATGAAGCTCGTAATTGATCTGCTATATCTACACCGCGCATATGTGTTGTATACTCCAGGTGCACCGGTGATATTTGAATGCTCTCTCGTTGTGAGCCAGTACGCAGTGGAACAGCTGCAATTGGAAATTCACATGGAAACTGTATCGGAATTGCATGCGTTGAAATGATGAGGACCACTTTTTTATCCTTCCATAGAATGGTACAAATTTGCCTTGAGTCATGCATGCGCCAATCTAATGTGCCTTGCTCATTTCCATTGAAAACCTTTGTATTTTTGAAAGCTAGTGGGAAGCCCACCCGATTAGCCCTCATTGTTCTAGTTGCATAGATTTTTTTTTCCAATAGATCTTTGAATAAGGCAATGCTAGAGAAAAAATTGTCCATGACAATTACATGTCTTTTACCCTTTGTTTTGAGCAAGCAAACGCAATACTACGTTGTGTGCCAAACGTGCTTCACCATGCCCCTGCAGCCGTTGCATTTCTTCTTGAACTATAGGATTTTTTCTACAATATACTTCGAAGTTGGAAACAAATTTCAATTTTGCATCTGCCAAGCACAAAACCTTCAAGCCCCACTTCTGCGGCTTCTGGGGCATGTATTGCCTTGCAGGGCAATAAGTCCCCTTATACCGGATCATCATTTCATCAACTGTAGCAAATTTACCAATATTCCATGCATTTCGACAATTCTCTCTCATTGCATTCAATAACCACCTCATCTGCCCCATTTTGTCATATCCCGGCATTGTCTTGTTGCTCTCATACCTTGATGGATTTGTGACATGCAAGCATTTTGTAAGTAATTGGAACCGGTTCCAGGACATCAACTCTGAAATGGTTGGACAATGTAAAATAGAGCCTTTTTTATACAAGAACAATTTTACATTAGGTTGGCGCCTCATGCCCATGTATAATATGATGGCCTTAAAAACTTTCAATTCTAGCACGGTGCAATTTTGCCAATGAGGCCCCCCATACGTCCCCCCATCATTATTTACCGCCGTAGCATACCGATTTGTCTCAGTGACAATGTCCTGTGATATCCAAACGGGCCAAAACAACTCGAATAACATAGAAAAACTAGGAAATTGACAACCCGGAAAAGTGGAACTTGAAGAACCAAGGAATTCCTCAATTTTAGGATCATAAGAAAAAATTTGTTGGTGCCAAGTAGAATTCCGATATAAATATTTGATGCTGTTCACATCTCCATCATAGCCATCATCTTCTTCTTCATCCTCACTAAAATCAAGCTCAGGATACTCAATGTCAAACTCACTACCACAGTCTTTTGCAAATTTAGAAATCTCATGTGTCAAACCATGTACAAATTGTCCCCAGGCTATATTGTCTTTTCCCAAATAATGCCACATCCCATTGCCTCTAAATTTCATCCTACTTCACATCCCCCTTTTCAATTCAAACTTCACTGAGCAATTCATGACATTGTTTATAAAAGACATAGAGGTCCCTTCTCTAACTCTAAAAAAGGGACCCAAATCATCCAAAAAATGCCTTATAGAGAGGACCATTTCTTGGTTATACAATATTGTGTTTCCACAATAGAAAATAGGAACTAGACTAGGGTATGAAACCTAAAATAGAGAATTAAATAAAAGCAAAACATGGAGAGTAGAATGGAACCAAAATTGGACAACAAAAGAAAGGGCAGGACGGAATAGACCTATGAACGGATAAGAAAAAAGACAAAAAAAAAAAACATTCAACAAAAAACGAACAACAGAAAGGATAAAAAGTGGTAGCTAAGAAATTAGAAAATGGGCAAGGCCAAGCCCTTTTTTTTGGCACCGTGGTGCAAAAATGCACCATTTCAAAATAAATTTCTACTTATCACCAAATAAAAGTAATCTTTTTTTGCTATAAAATTTCAATTCTACTAAATATATGGATGACATTGCCAAATTTGGATGAAAAAATGTATGAATTTGATTGAAAAATGTTTTTTGATCCAAAATATGGATGTATGAAGAAATAATATGCTTCACCAAATTTTAAGTAATTCTCATCTTTTCGCTTTTTCAAAACTAAAAGAAAAAAGGCTAGCAAAGACAAGAGCTAAAAAAAAAAGGGAACCTAAACTACACGGAATTGGAAAAGGGGAACAAACAGAGAGTGGAGGAAATTTTTTTCAAAAAATGCAGAGAAAAGAGGCCTTACCTGTGGTCTGCTGTCGTTCCTCAGCTAGGGGCCCTTTGATGCTCTTCAGTTGGGAACGCGTTCCCATTGTGCTCCCAAGTCGGGGGCGCACTCCCTCCAAGCTCCTCGCACAATCACTTCTTCACCAGAGCAGACGTCAACGCCGACCTCTTGCAGAATATTGCTTTTCTGCTCCTTGTCCATTATATTTGAGTTTTGTATGTTTGATCTATGAGATCGTGTGGCAATATGCGATGGATTGTGTAACAATTCTGGAGGCCAAAGAAGATCATCAAGACTGCGGATTTCATGGGAGGAGTAGGGACCTTTGTCAAAGTCTTCTTCATCAAGATCTTCGCAGCTTGAATCTCTGCCTCCAATTTCATGCTCCTGAGTCTTGACTATCCATGAATTCTTGGTTGAACTTGCCAATAATTCCAATGTCCTCATTGAAAAAATCCTCTTCATGTTGTTGTGGTAATGGAGGCACAAAAAGAGGTGTTGGATAATCTTGAAGTCCTTCATTTGTTGGAATCGGGGGTGATGGACTACGGGATGTAGATTGTAAATTTGAGGAAGATGCACAATCTTTGGAAAATAATCTGCAGCTTCGACGAACTGGCAATCCATCCCATGCAACCTGGAAGAATGCAAGAAAAATTTCACTTATCTAGAACATGAAAATGCAAAGTGGACAGAAATAAAGTAGACAAGTTACAGTGTCATACCTCCTTTGAGGAGGAAGAAGTCTTTCGCCTTGGCATTGCTCTTCATCTTACAAGTAATATGCACGCAGTGCTCCAATTCACAAAGAAAAGCACAATCCTCAATGTAGCTCTTCTAACAATGAATATGGCCTTCTTGGTGTTTGGAAAGAGAAATTTTTTGGGTTGTTGACATTATGAAATTCTTCCCACTATCTCCCATGATGTACTTGGTAGGAGACAGAGCCATCAATTGTCAAAGAAATTTAGCTGAATTGGACTTGGTTGCACAAGTTGCGGTAGCATGAGTAAAGGAGTGGAAGCCATTTTAGGGTAGATATTTATAGCCTAGAGTGCTCCAATTCAACAAATGTTGGTCGAAATTTATTGCCAATGCTTGTATTAGGTGCCACAAAGTGAAATTTTGGCCCCACAATCTTTATGAAATGCAATTTCATCCAAAATTTTGGCGTTGGTGTATTGTTCTAGTCTATTCACCTTTTGCCAACATTCACAAATTTTACAAAAAATTCTTGAAAATTGTTGTGTGAATTTTTTTGCAGCTGATTTCTAGCTCAAAAGAATCAAATTGCGACCACAACAATTACTAAATTGGAAATTGGAGAAAGCGACACAGGGTGACTTGCAAGCACAAGCGCACAACGTGTTGTGCTGTGAACCACCTTCTCAGACCCACCCCCCTCTCCGAACTGTGCCCATATCCTTCGGGAACCTTATGCAGTGACCGGATGGCGTCCTTTGGGCGTCCGATCAAGCCCAACCCCGCCCTCTTCACCCACTGCCCTCTCGTAGCCTCTGGTTTGGTCTGAACACCTTGCCCACTTCCAAAGTCAAGGAAAAAGTGGTTGATCAACCTGCGCCTCGAGTTTGGATTCACTGAAAAAATCTTATAACTTCTTCATCCGACATCGGATTGGAATAAAAATTAGATATCCACAAACCTCTCAGAAAACTATATGACCTCAAAAAAATTTTAAAAAAAAGGAATGTAAATTGAGCTCATAGGAACCTACCTAAATTCCATATTGGCATATTGTCCCCTGAGGGGACACTAGGACTTTAGGGGTTAAGGTATGTCTGGATTCTTCTCAACTGGCTCTAAGAGTTTATGCTCTTAACTTTTTACTTTGACTCACCTTCTAAGTTCTTAGTTGAGGTTCCTTAGTTTCTAAGCTTTGATATTATTCTCAAAAATTTTATATTTGTATTATTTGTATTGTTTTTATTTGTAGATGCTAACTCTAACTTTCCAAAACACTATGACACTTAGAATTTGTATTCTCCTATTGAAAAATATGCATGAATGAAATTTGGCTGCTAATCGGTTCATCACACTTCATTCACAAGTTTCTTCTAACCTTCAATTCAAAACTATCTTTTGTTTTCACTTTTCGCTTTTAGATTTTCACTACTTCCTATCCTCCTAATTTTGTTCCAAGTTTATGATTTTATCTAAGTTTCATCCGTTTTAAGCCCTATTCTTCATCCACTTGTATTTTACTTGTTTTAACTCTATTTTTTATCCATTATATGTTTTTGGAAACCTTTGTACCTACTCTACAAGATTTTAAATATAAACTTTGGAGACAACTTAATCTTAACACTTGGACTTGGACTTGTAATTTGGCTAAGAGTTTAAATGGCTAATTAAGAAAATAAAATAAAAGATAGAGTAATTAGCGACTTACCTTTATTTAGAGTTTAGATAATTAGATGTGTCTATGAGGTCATTGAATACACCTTCAAACTCTTCTTTGTTTGCCATGTTGTTTTGTTTTGTTTTTTCTCACCGCTTGAAGTTGTGAAATTAATACAAGTTTGGGAAGTTTGAGCTTTCAAGTACTACCCTTCTTTTCTTTCTCCTTCTTTCTTTTCTCTTACTACTATTCTACTCTATTGATGTATTTCAAGAGTTGACTTTAAAGAGACTACAATAATTGATTCAACCTTGAAGAAAATAATTGACTTTTGAACATTATGTCTTCTATCAAGTCAATTATTGTTTAACTTTCTTCCAATGGTCTAAGTTGCATTCCCTAGATTCACCTAATCCATACCTATTACTAAACTTCAAACATCAAATACTTCTCAATATTCTCTCATTTCTACACTTGCATCATCATTTTTCATCTAGAGTTCTTCCCTTCTAATTTCAATCGACATGTGTTTTTCCATTACTTTGTGATTTTTGCAATTTTTTTGGCTATGGAGTATGGAGACTTTTACTTCCCCCTACTTCTTCCATGCTAATCTATTGCTAATACTACACTAGTTTATAGTTTATTAATCTACTATAAAGTAGATCTAATGTTTTGAGTTGTTAGTTGCAAATTGTAGACACTAGAACCGGGTCATCGCAATCATTTACACTTTATTAGTCCTCAACCAAGAGTCAAAATAGTAAAAAGATATATCCCAGATTTAGGCTTAGAGGTACTAGGCGAGTAAGGCGACTCAAAACCAATATAAAGACGACCTTGTCCTCAAATGCCATGTGGCAACTTCCAGCTCGCCAAATCCAAGTCGTTGCTGACTGGGCATCTGCCTTGGCGCGTCGTCGTTGCAGCCCATTATTATCCGTACCCTTTTGGAAGCTAAAGCTAGAGATAGCCAACTAGAGGTGTTAAAAACATTGGAAGCTCCCAATGTTTTTAACACCTTTAGTTGGCTATCTTGATCTAACTTGTATTTTATATATGGTTCTTTCATGCCTATCTATCAATACTAGAAAATATGCGTCCAAATCAACAGATTTTCAACAAAAAAGTGTTGATTTTTTTTTGTTAATCACTATAATCAGGAAGTGTTGACTTGGACATTGCTCAACAAAAAAATGTTGATTTGGATGTCCATACTGACACTTTTGTGTTATTTGTAACCAAAAAAATCTTCATATTCTTGTTATTTTAAACACAAAAGTGTTGATTTTCAACAAAAAGATGTTGAATTGTTTTCAATTGTTGATTTGGTAAAAAAAAAATATTTGTTGCCTGGAAATTTTGGGCAGCATAAAAGATTTAATTTTTAGCTGCCTGTTGCCTACTTACGAAAATTCCGGTCTCCATTTAATCTAGTGCTTGTTACTATGGGGGGTAGATCCCAAGACCTTCCATCTACAAACCATCTGATGTCTATAAAGGAAATTTTGTTTGTACTTATATGTTTTCAATTTCGATATTGTTGAATTCAACAAACTTTGACGGTCAATTGGGATTTAGCTATTTTCAAAAAACTTCGAACTAAGAAAAGTTGCAAAATCAAGTCAACTTTCTTCTCCAACAATACATTTTCCATTTGAAGACTCCAGTAAAACGTTATGGGCAAAATTCAGAGTAGCCGAGTAGGTGTCAGAAAATGTTAGAAAAATGTCCCTTCCAACCCCTTTCTGAACCTTGTCCATAATTTTTTTATTTAAGACTTAAAAGCACAAACAATTTTTTTGGATATGAATCTTCAATTCATTTTTCAACTTTTTAAATTCAAAGTATTTTGAAAAAAGCTATTTTTCTATGCTCAAATGGCCACTAAAGTCTGTTGAGTTTGAAAAACACCAAATTGTGAATGATTAACCCCAAAATTCCCAAGGCTTGAGCTTGTAGGAGTTTGCTTTAAGTTAAACAAATAGCCAACATTTCATAGGTTATTGAGTTGTATCAATTTTTTTTTAAATTTGTGACTATGCAAATTTAAACTAGACATGTCAAAAATCACATAGGAATAAAAACACAACAATACACTTGGAGAATGAAAGATATTAGTAGTATTTGATCATGAGGGTGTTAAAATTACTTATGTAATGTACATACTTTTGATCCTCATTTTAATTTTTTTTATCTAGTACGTTATTAAGTTAGCCCCTCAAATTCCATGACTATGCTTTCTCTAACAATGCTCTAAAATTGTCATTTATAAAACAAATAAATTTATAGACCAAAAATATGTTTGGATACATCTAATTGAAGCACTTTATAGTATTTGAATCGAAAGGATGTGAAAAAAATCTCAAAATTTTCCATTGTGTAGATTACAAGATATTACAAGCTTTTGAAGTGAGAAAATTCAATTTGTGGACCCTAAAAATCCCAAGGAGGCTACATTCAAGGTCACATTTGCATGAAAAAATGTTCAAAATGGTGGTGCTTCTTAGTATTCATTCTTCAAGTCAAGTTTGTTACATGCTTGAAAACTTTTAATCATTTAAAATTGTACAACATGTAGGATAAAAATAATAAATAGAAAGAAGTAGAGAATGATTCAATATATAAATTTGTTAAGAATTTATTAAAGGAATTCTAAAATGTCAATCTCAATGGTTGGAATGTTTTAATAAATAATCTACATGCTATGTATTTTATTTTTTTTAAATATTGAAAATTGAGTAAAATAGAAGACTTGAAAGTTTTATTTTAGAATGGCATATCTCTAAAAGCCTGCAAACAATATGCCTTCATAAAATTTAGACTCATTGATTATAATGGAAAGATTCATAGTTTTGCATGTATATACAAATTTGAATAACCAATTTCAAATTTTTTTTTTTTTTTTTTTCTAGAAAATAGAGATTTTTTATAGTTGCCTAAGTTGGTGGAGTTGAAAAACAAATTATGTATAATTCAATAATTTTCTCAATGAGTAGTCAAAAGTTATGAAAATTGTTGTAGTTTTTAAAATATTTTTCATCTTCTAATTGTGTGATAAATTCAAGGATAGAAAATAAAAGTTTCATTCATATGTACTTGCCTGAAAAATTTATGTCACCCAAACCACTAGGTTGATTTTGGAGAAATTAGGCTCAACTTGCTTAACCCCTCAACGCCCAAGGGGCCCAAAAGTGGCCTCATACAGTCTAGCAGTCCACTTTGAAGCGCTCTAACTTTTGCTTCCATTGTTCGATTTCAATCAAACTTGTTGGAAAAGTTGCGCATACTAGTCTATTTTCTATGGTAAAATTTTCAGATCAATCCAAGACGTACTAAGTTTGTGAAAGTCATTCAAATTTCTCAGGTTCAATTTAGGTTCAGCACATTGCATTGTGAAGGCTTCAACTTTGGAGGATTGTATCTTTTTCATCAAATGTTTGTTTTCAATAAAAATTTGTTGGGTTTTGTTTCCATAAAGGTATAGTTATTGTGATAAAAGTCTCATGCCAATTCAAATTCTTTTGAATGCTTGGGAGCAATTCAAAGTTCAAAATCCAGAAATTTTGGCATTTTAGTGAACTTCGGCGGCTCATAACTTCTTTGTATGTGATTCTTTTTCAATATTTTTTGTTGGAAAAGTTGCGCTTACTAATCTAGTTTGTGTGGTTAAAATTTCAGATCCATCCAAGACGATATGAGTGACTGAGAGGCATTTTTGTAGAAGGAGGTTCAACCACAAATGTGATTTTTTGCTACTTTTTTCACTGTTTTTTGACATTTCAAATCCATTTTGCAGACACAATGAGTCATTTTTATGACATTTTTTTCCACCAAAGTGTTTATATTCTAGTTTTTAATCACTTTGTAGTTTAAAGTTTTTTCATTTGAGTCGGTTAAGAAATCAAATCTCACCTCCAAATGTGTTTTTGAGAAGATTTCAGCACATTTTTTCAACACTAAAACATTATAATCTTTCAATCTATACGGTCAAATGACTCCAAATTTTTTCCACACCATCTACAACATGCACACTACAATATTTTACGGTTGAGATCATCATAACTAAGTGAAAGTGAGACTTTTAACACTTGAAAAGGGAGGATGCTTTCAAGCATGGTTTGACCTTGGGCGTTGAGGGGTTAACTCCATATAGATTTTATGGCTTTTTCTTTTTTATGAAATTCTACTATCTTCTCATCTTTTCTAAAATTTTGTGTATTTGAGGCTCATTTCCAAGAGCCCTCAACAAACCAAAAAAAAAGTTTCAATGGAATTTTTGAACAAAATGTTGAAGAAATAGCTTTCAATAGCATTCTTATGGTAATTTATGAATTTTTAGAGAAGTTAGCATGGAATACACCTCTAACCATTGTATATTTACTACACTAATAATGTTAATTAGTGTTTAGCAAAGATTAGTGTAGTCTATAGTGTTTACCCTTGAACACCAATTTTCAACCACTTTCCATTTAGTGTTGACAGTAAGACTCGAAATCAATGTGTTGCCTTCTGCTTCCACCACCTTTCCTTTTGCCACGTCTCTCCTTTCCACCTGCCTCCATGCGCTTTGTTTGGACTACTCTCATCACCGCTCCGCCTCCCTGCGCTCCGCCTCCTTGCAAGGTTTTGGCCTGCATTTACTTTTTGCTTTCGGACGGAAATTAAATCGCATCAGTTAGGGCTTTGAACTATGGTAGCATTTAGATCTCTTTTGGTTATTGCTGAGATTCAAGTTAAGAGTGAGCTTGTTGGCATTTGTTTCGTAGAATATTGAGCCGCATAGGGATTGTTAGAAGCGCTTTCTCTCACAAATTGAAAATTTTGTAGGAAGTGTATCGGTTTAGTGTGGGCAAGTACTGAGGACTTTAACTGTCTTTTAAGACAAATCTTCAATTGGGATGTATGTAGAGTTGCGTTTCCAGGTAATTCTTGATAACTTGTGATGATTTTTGGTACTGTAGTTTTATTTCATTGCAAGATTTAGATATTCTTGTTCATTTTGGGTGCACATACCTTAGCATGAGTTGATTGGTGTACCCGGTTTGTTAAATTACCCGAGGTTATGGATGTTTTTTGCGTCATTCTAATAGGTTGTGGCTTCTTTTTGCAAATTAACTGAGCGGTGTGGGTGTTTCTAACTCCACCCCTAAGCTAGAACGGAGCACACGGGTTCTAATGGCTTATTCGTAAAACAAACTTCAAAGGGTGATAAAAAAAAGCGCCTTCCAAGCAATGGACACTTAATTATGGTTAACCTAATGGATTCAATTCAATACTTTGTTTCTGGTTCAAATTGTTAAATGGTTAATACTTAGTTATGACCTATCTATTCTAAATGTTTAATACTTCTAGTTCCCTAAAATTATGTCTAGTTAAGTTTGTAGAATGCAAAATGAATTTTCCAAAATGGTAAAGCAAGTTGAATTCCGACCGCTGGATCAAAAGATATCAACGGATGAAGTTTCAACTTAGAATTTAATCCAAAACTTCATCCTTCAATAACTTTTAGGTTAATGAATAATTGTAAATTCTGATTTGACGTAAAAGTCTTGGATTCCTTTTAGATTCTCAGATTCCTTTTTGAATCCTTTTGGATGAAATTCGAGATACTTCATCCAACAACGTGCCAAAGTTCATCTGTCAATAACATACTCGTTTTTTGGTTATTTTTAAAGTGTAAATTAGTTTTAGAATCCCTAAATTATTATCTAAGTGATTTTTAAGTTTAATTTGATTTTAAAAACTCTGACCTAAATGTTAATGTTTTCTAGGCTAAAAACTAATGGTGATTGAAACGTGATGAAATTAAAAGCAAATTCAAAGGAAATGTACCCCTCCGTCGAGTAGATTGAATGTCTTGTCCTCCATCATTACCAATTGTATGGTTCTAAAATATCCGTTTTCCTCCATGTCTGAATGTTGATGGTTGGGTGTGGTTCATTTTTGGTTTTTTGGTGACTCTCTGGATCGTCTTGTTTTTGTTTTTGGATGCTCCCTGGAGGCTTGGACTGTACAAGCTCTGGCTCGTTCTGGACTCCATTAGGCTTGCTGTCAAGACCTCGAAGACTTCTGAACTGCTTCCTCCATCCACTCCCAGCTTCACCCACTCCCGGCTTCTGCTACTCTGACTGCTGCTCACTGGCCTTCGATGACTGCTGGTCCTAATTCTGTAATTTTCTTTTAACTGAAAACTGAATACTTGACTGAAAGACGATAAAACTAATTTTTTGGGGGTTTTGTTGTAAATTGTTAGTAATAAGGAAAAGACTAAGATAGCTAAATTTTTATGAGTTTTTTGAAAATGATAAAAGACTAGCAACTAAATGAAACATTAGGAGAAGTATGAGCCCTCCAAAAGGCTGTTAAAATGAATCAACTGCAAGGCCCTGTGACATTACAGAATTTATTTTTTTTGAATTTTTTGAATTTTTTTTGAATTAAAATTTTTTTTTATAAAAATAAATAAAAATAAAAAACAAAAACAAAAATATTTTTTTATTGAGAATCTGACGTGGCACTAGTAGTGCCACACAATATTTCAAAAAAAAAATTTCATAATAGCACCGCGGCCTTTTAGAACTCACAGCCTTTTAGAGACCTCATATTTCTCCTAATGGTAAGCAATAAATGACAATTTTTGAAAGTAAAGTACGTGCTTACACATGCTCAAATGAAAGTGAGTAATTCACGGAAATTTGGGCTTTAAATGAGACACCAAAAGGAATATTTCTCGGAAATTCTGATCTTAGAAAAGTCAAAGCTTCACCTTGCGGGGGCAACCCCAGGTTTTAAAGAATGTCATAGGCAAATTTTAACTTTTGAAAGTCAAAGCTTCACCGTGCGTGGGCAACCCTAGGTTTTAAAGAACTCCAAAGACAAATTTTAACTTTTGAAAGTCAAAGCTTCGCCGTGCGGGGGCAACCCCAGGTTTTAAAGAACTCCAAAGACAAATTTTAACTTTTGAAAGTCAAAGCTTCGCCGTGCGGGGGCAACCCCAGGTACACACGGTGTCAATGGACAAAAATTAGTATTCTAAAAGTTTTAATCTCTAAAGGAGGTACACATGAAAGTGTTTAACCGACTATTAAAGACTAATTCCCCAAAACGTCACTGAAAAAGTCACCAATTAATTGCTAAAGGAGGTATACATGAAAGTGTTTAACCGAACATTAACAATTAAAGCCCAAAACCCGTTATACAACGAATTTTGAACGGAAATTGGTCCAATACTCTTTTGGCAAGGTCTAGCCCCACCCCTTTAAGGGTATTAATATCAAATGCTGTTTCAAATACCACGATATGTTAGTTCAAAGCAAATTAGAGTATGGAGGTTCAATCCTTCCAATTCTTAGAACATAAAACAACAACGAGGCTTTGCCTCTAAAACTTAAGCAAATAAAATGAAAATCACTTTGAAAGGACCCTCGCGTCCTTCAAAGTGCACAAATAAAAGAGAAGAATGAAATTGGGCCGAATACCGACCTCAATTAGTGCTCCGACCACGTCGGTAGTACAACAAAGAGAATGAGAGCAAAATGTAAGCGTTAATAATGAGGGTAACGACAACCTCGAGGGGAGGCCTTTTATACTCGTGCTAGGCCCCTCCTCGGTAAGTAGTTGGTAGAAAACACTTTACTTTCACCTCTCGATATTTCCTAAACTAATCCTAAGGTATTTTCTAAATATTTTTTGTTTAATGGGAGAATTCTCTAGAACTCCCTCCATTTAGCTAATAAATCTTGGCCAAATCAAATCTAAGATTTATTTCCAAAGATATTTTGAAAATAACCCTAATCTACCTAGATATTTTGTGATTTAATCCCAAGTTATTTTCAAATTGTCTTTCTTTAGTTCAAAGTTGTCTTCTTACGCAAAAAAAGAGATCTTGAGCAAATCCGATCTTCGATTTTCCAAAAGATATTTGCAAAATTAACTTGGAATTAACCCAAATTATCGCTAAAAAGTCAAACTATGAGCTGACCCTCTCTATCTTTTAGCGAAAAGCTCGAAACTGAAAACAAACTGCGCCATCGTGTTCAGAAGACCCCAATTAGACCGAGAGCCCCCTAACCCCTGCTTCCTAGGCCGTTCGTAAGCACAAAATCGAGTTACGGTAAGTCCAAAGAAAGGTGAAAAACCTAACTTTTGGAGTTTGTGCTTTCCGATGAAATTGTTTGGCTGGGATTGTCCGGAATGTTTGTCGGAGTAAGAAAAGACTCTTCATTTGCCTCAATCGGACACTATACAACTCCGGTACGCTGGTCAACTTGCCGCCACGTTGTAAATTCTTCAAAAGTCCAGAGTCATTGTCAATTTTGGTAGCTAGAAGGGTCAAAATGTCTTCAAACTTGACAAGGCACTTTATTGGCATACAAGAACCTAATCTAATTTTTAGTGAGATTTTACTGCAACATGTGTAATTTCTAGGAATTTACGAACATATTTTTGAGCGGTTGACTTCCCATGGAGTCAACGTGGAATTTCGGAATGAACCGAAACTTTTTGGGTAACATCTAGGACAATCCTAGAATCCAAGTGTAAGTTCCACGCCTACTTGAGACTTGTCTAAATTTAGTAATTTTGAATAATTTCCACCCGAGGGGGAAATTATTCCAACACCGGGGGGAATCTTGGTTGAGTGGCTCCAATGTTGAACTTCTTGGCATGCTTTTATCCTAAAGCACCTCTCTATATGCTCCAACCACGTTTTCCTCCATCCTCGTTGTGATCTAACTTGAAATCTCCAAACTACCTGCAAGAATTTACCAACTAGTCCAAATTCTTTACGAATTGGACTTTTAACTAAACTAAGACTCTCTAACCTAAAATAGACTCTAATACTTAGCCAGACTGCCACATGCACCTTGTAGGCCTAGATTTGCATGGACAAGATACTAAGACTGGCTAACTTTCACAACCTCACTTCTCTCGGAATTACTAATTAATCGCTCAAACTCACTAATTAAGACCTACAATGAAAAAAACAAAGGATTTAATGTTTCCCACCATTTAAAGAGACCCCTTGCCACATTGGTAGGGACTTCTACCAAAACTCTCGACAATACTCTTTTTATGTTCTTTTTTGATAAAATACTCTAAAAAATAGAAAAAATCATGAAAAAATAAATCCAGAGTTCCAAGTGCCAACTTGCGGGCTCACAAGCGGTTAGACTACAATCACACCACAAATTTTTACAGAAGCTAATCTTTAGATGGCAACCCATGTGGCTTTTGTTCCTCCTATGGATCTCCACCACAACAAGATTCTTCACATTGGTAGCGGAGCAAATCCCCCACACCGCCCTGCTGCTCCAAGCTCCAGCAAACCATTTTGTCAATGTCGACCCGCTCTCTACAGGTGCACCATCCACAATACATGCCTTGAATTTAATTGCAATATTATGTAGTGTTGATTTCGTAAATTTTGCTTGCTTAGAATTCCATTTACAGAATAGAATTATGAAATCAATTCATTTACTACGAATATTTGCATGATCAATGTGATTAAACTTATTTCCAAATTCAAATTCATATTGCAATGAACTCATGAGATCTTCATTATGTGGATTGAAATTAAACAAAATGTTGAGGCATCAAGAATTATTCTATCCATACACTTTTGAAAATTTGACTAAATCCTCAAATCCAATGAATTATTGCAATCGCTTGCTTTATATGTTAGCATCCAAACTTCAAGAATTTACTTGTTTTTTCTTTTTCTTTTTAATGTCAAATGTATTTTTGAATATAAATTTAGAAGTTTGTTTTACATTCTCAATTTTATTTTAAGTTTAAATTCTATAGTATCATACTCTTGATTCAAATTCATGAATTCACTACAATAATTTTACAATTATTGCAAATTGCAAATTGCAAATTAAGAATTTATAGTAACTTCAAATTTAAATTAAATAAGCATCACAATACTTTCAATTTCAAATCTCAATTTATTCATTTAATTTTCAATTTTTAATTGTCAATCAAATTTTCAGTTCTCTACTTCTTTTTGAATTCCATTTTGAACCGTCAATTTCATTCTAAATTGAATACTTAGTTCACTTTTCAATTCAATTTTGAATTAATGTAATATGGTTTTTAATTAAAAAGATGCTTAAGAGCAAATACTTGTTGAATAATATATTGAGGAAGAATTGTCTTAAATATGGTTTGTTTTCTACATGTCGTTTTACAGATCGTCCACCTCTTCATGATCTTCCAGTCAACACCTCTTCACAACGCTTGCAACAAGTTTCTATTCTTCTCAACCGAAAAACAGTCATTGCATGGATGATAGAAGATGAAGCAATTCATGGACTTTCTGGCCTTAATGGACGCACTATTCAAGATTTTCTTGAGCATCTACGAGGTCAGAAACCTGCCAATTATATGAGAGCTACACGATGGTGGCAACAACGAGGCAACTACATTGACGTTGATGAAGAATTACAATTAACGTGCAACCGCAATCAAGTTGTCAAACGGAAGAGACTCCAGTTCAAAGCCAAGATAGGACGTGGCAAGAAGCGCTCCAATTGGGTTCAATGGCTGTATCCAAGGGTCTTGGAGGCTTTTGAAGGACTTCCAAAATATGGTGTGAAATTTTCTTCCAAAATTTTGTTAGAGTTGGCTCTAGAGGTGTTACTGGGGCCAGAGTCAATTTATACCATTGAATCCACTGATCCTATAGACCAAAAATTGCTCACCAGCAAATTGTGTCATAGTTGGATTTAACAGTTTATGGGAGTACGCAACATTGTATTCCTATCACCACACGGCAAGCTCTCTTGTAGTCTTGAGAAAGAACTTCAAATTGAAATGTACATTGTATTTCATTTAGGAGTATTGTAGAGGGGTTCCAATCCGGTGTTTTGGATGAGAACTTAATGGAAAATATAGATGAAACACACTTTGTTGTCAATGTTGACAATAGTCGAACATTGAGTTTTCGGGAAGATACCACGGTGAAATTACTAAAATATGCCGAGGTAGTTTCAGGGAGAGATTCTATAACCATGGTGGTCAGAATTTCTGAAGGTCGTAGATCAGCTATTGAAGCTCCTATGTTGATTTTTACAAATCAAAATAGGAGCTATCATATTTGAGGATTTGAGGATAACATCCCTCGAGTTTCATATAGGACTGGTTCAAAGGGTTGGATGGATCAATCTATTTTCCCTGAGTACTTTAGGGAAGCTCGTGCTTTTCAACCTAAACTTTGCCAACGGGGTGATTGCAAGAAAGACCGGTCCTATTTTGCGTCACACTTGCAATGACGAAGTTGTCATGTGCTATAACTTTTGGAGCATGAATCCAATCAACTTGAAATTTTTATTAGAGATGTCTAACTTGATAGTAATCAAATCCCTTATTTTTCAGAAATTTTAAAAAATCATTTTATATTTAAATTTTGATTTAGCTAATTTGTCACACTTTGAGGTTTAGGGTTTTTTAGTATTAGGGAGTATCCAAAATTAATGATCTAGAGACAAAATCTCTATGGTCTATTTCCACATTAGGCATGCACGTATCTATCTAAGGGAATTTAAAAAAATATTATTTTATTTTTTCTACATAGGTGCGAACAGGGCTCCTTTTCACGCGCACTTCTGAACAAACAAGATGGTTTTAAGATCATTCTTTTAGTGAAATCTCTTCACCATGAAGTCTTCTCAAATTGAAAATTTTTAGTTTTAAAAAAAAATTGTTTTTACTATTTTTTAAAATTAAAAAATCAAAGTACCTATTTTCATGAGATTTTTCATTTTTCTAGTTCTCCTACTTAGAGAATCTTTCTATACTTTTCCTTCCTTGGGTACCTTCTTCTTGAAGGAATATGCATTAAACATATTTTTCTAATTTTTTTTCTAATTATACAGTACTCTTGAGAAATTCAGGAGTACTGTGCAAAACCCTACCAAAACCGGCCGGTCTTTCTTGCAATGACCCAACGGTTGAAAACTGTATGGGTAGATAATTCTACTACGCATACAATAACACTAGTGTTGAGAGATGTTCTAGAAACTAAGAATACCACTTTGAGGTATTTGCATCCATGCGACCATGCTCCACACACTTATGCCAACCTGCAGTTACCTTCATTATTTCAAAGATAAACGATGCCTGGACTACTCGTTGGGAAGCCAAAAAGATTGAATTGATTCAAATGAATGCATGGTAAAATATCCCTTGTGAAGATGGTCAGTGGTCTGGCAAATTGACAAATCCTGGTAAGAGATTTTTTTACAGTTGGCAGCGGATAGTGTAGAAGATGTGAATAAGCAAGTGGATTTTGGAAATATGTGTTATACTAAAGGCCATGATCCGTTGTGGAATGGCCTTAGATGTTGATGGTTCATGGAATGTGAACCAATTGTTTCCTCATCTACAAACAATTATTGCAAAGCATTTGTAATATTTCCAAGGTCAAGAAGTGCCTAATTTTATTAGAACACCCTAAAAGTATTTTCTAGTGCCTTGCACTGTATGTGATGGACACATGTTGTTTGTAATAAAATGGTTGGCTTTTTGAAAATGTCTTTTTCATTGTTTCATGATTTTTGTGCCAAAGTCTATAAACTGTGGTCCTTTTTCTTTGAAATTGGAAAAGGGGTGGTACTCTCAATAAACACCAAATATCAACTTTGTAAAATTTGAAAGGTGTAAAACATCATGGGTGATGGCAATTAGAGTTCAAGTTGAGATTTGGTGTGTACACATTATTGATTCAATTGACATTTAGTGTTCAAGTTTGTAATTAGTGTTACAAACACTAATTAACATTATTAGTGTAGAGCTATTTATATTGAAAAATATTAAAGCATATTGTTGGCAAAAAAATTATATCTTGTAAAATATAAAAATTTTGTGTATGCTCTTTTGTTATTTGCATCTCTAGAACAAATCCGTGCACTTAATTCCCACACATAATGTTATTGCATAGAGCTACTTTCCACCGCATAATATTTGAGTTACACCAATTTTGTTCTTTCACCAAAAAAATTGAAGCTTCAAAGACTTCCTAACTCCTAGAACAAATTGAGGGACAAAATGATGTGTGTGAGTGTGTTAACTTGTTTTTTGCACTCTCCATGTTCTTTTAGGCTTTCTTTGATTTTCTCTCCAACACATATTGCTTTGCATGTAGACTCTTTATGTTGTTGCTTCACTTGCTTGAAATGTTTATTTTTTATTTGTGTTGTAGCTCAACCTATGAACAATTGAAAGGTTTTGAAACATGTCTGATAATTGTGTTCTCAAAGCTGCTTGCTTTTCCAAGGCTTGGTTCTTGGTCCTTTAATTTTTCATTCCATGTTTTAAACTTTGATTGTTTAATTATAAGATGTAAGAAAATCTTACCTAGAAAATTTAAAGTATTGACATAATGCCACTACTTGCAAAGAAATTAAAATTCTAATATCCAATTATTGTTTTTCAAGAACATTGAAAAAGAGTGAAAATAGTCATTGTAGTGCTCCAAACAACAAAAATTGTTTGTTATTTCTTTCATGTAGTCATGATTTTTTAGCTTTTGGAGGCCTCCAAATCTTACAATGTTATAACATTTATTTCTAAAAGAAATGATTATAATAAAATAATTACATCGCGTTATTGATCCTTCACAATTGATTGTTAATTCCACTATGATGTAGACTTCTACATTGAGAAATTTAAAAAAAGGTCAATGAATTACGAATTTCATAATGAAATTGGTAATAAAGCTTGAAATGCAAGATGTGGTCTTCAATTATGAAACACCATATTAAACAGCAAATTATAAATATGCTTGTAAAGTGTTTAGAGTGGGATATGAAGGTCGTTGCAATACACTTACCAATTTTGGCTTGAAATTGTCTTAGAGGTGAAAAATTATGACTTTTGAAATAAAACATTTTTAAGTATAAAGAGATAAGGATAATTTGTAAATCTTGAAAAAATACATGTGAAACCTTTTGACATAAAAAATTCATCCCTTCAAATTATGAGTTCTGAGAGAATGTAGACAAAATCCAAGAAAATAAATACTTGGGATATTTTATTTTAGTAGACATTAAATAATTTAAAATTTGAAAAATTTGAAATTTGAAAAATTTGAAATTTGAAAAATTTGAAATTTGAAAAATTTAAAATTTGAAAAATTTAAAATTTAATTTTCCTTGTATAAAAATTCTCATTCTTAACCATATTTATATTTAGGAAAAATAAATTGTGTAATCTACACTTGTGCAAAGGATTCTACACTTTCAGAACATGTGGAAGGTGGATTGTATATTATTTCAAAATATATTTATTTGAGATTTTTCCACTTCAAAAGAAATCCATGCATTTCAACCTATAGCTTCAAATTTGCATTTTTGGGTCAAAATTAGGACTAACACCCCTAAATGATCATAGTACGCATCCAATTGGAGGCTGATTTAAAATTGGAGAATAATTTTTTTCAATGAAAAAAAATTTCACAACATCTAAAAGTAATATTGTACTACATGTACTTTTATTTTGAATTTTGTAGAATTTGGACAAATGGTGCAAAAGTTACAAGAAAAAAAATACTTATTAGCTGTCAAAGGGACCAAAAATAGGACAAGTATATCTAGCAATCATCTATGATAAGTCTTTAGCCATTCCATGTAAAAGAAGTCATCTTCCTTTGGCAAAAAATATAATGTCCAAATCAACATAGAAAAAAGTACCCAAATCAATACATGTATGTTGTGTTTTTGTTACACTTCCATAGGTTAACACCTACTTGTTAATATGGTCAATCTAGTACCTGAATCAACAAATAATTGTTGATTTTTTGTTGATTTGGACCCTGTTACCTAGTAGTGTATGTCTTCTCTTCAACTTGGAATTTTTTCCGATAGTTTACTCTAATATTTTTTGGTAATTTGAACACCATAAATAACTCTCTTGATGCTAGTTTTTTGACACTGAAAATGAACACTTGGAGGCTAAAAACTCTAAATTGACACAAAGCTAAATGAATAACTTGAATGTATTTTGGAGACTTTTGGAGACTAAAATAACAGAAGATTTGAAGTGCAAGATACCACATTCAGACACCAAACTAAATAACTATCTTGGAACTTTTGGAAAAACATTAAACACTTTTGAAAATCAAAGCTTCACCATCTATGAGATTTTTTGGTAAAATATTAATTACTTTGAAACTCTAGACTTGCAAGTAGAGCTTGAAATGCTCTAAAAACATATGTTTGCAACTTTGGCACAAAAATGGCCAAAAAATCCAACTAAATGGACCAAAGTGTCAAATAAATTAGCTGCATAGAATAACAAGGGTCAAGGGGAGTTTGAAAGGAGAATGAATTCCCTTATTCACTCTTCTAAGGGCATCCCTTCCTCTTGTTTTTACATAGTAAGCTTATCAATTAGAATATAGGAACTTCACCATTGTATATCTCATCGTTGTTTCAGACATCTAAATGTTGTTTTAGACCTTTGGATGTTGTTTAAAAATCTAGATGGTGTTTCAGACATTTTACATTGAACAAAATTCTTGCTTTACATACCCCATATGGATTGTTTCACTTCCTACCACCCACTTGTATAAAGACCGTTTCTTCTCATCCATGGTGCACATCCATCCATTTCCCTTTATTTACAAAGTACACCATGTGGCTACCCTTCCCCTAAATTCTTTACATATGATTAACATTTTACCATAGATTGTAGTAGTTTTTAATGACTTATGCGATGTCAAAATGGATCTACTTGTTGAAGTGGAAGTCTATGTTTTTTTGGATGTTCCAAAAAACATCAGTAYGTCTTCAGTCATATCAAATAAAACATCAACATTAATAATAATATCAACTTGGTTTTACAATAGCGTGCCAATGTTCACTGCAAAACCCACAAAAATCTACCTTTTGGGGCTAATTTTCTTTTGACATCTTCATGTTTTGTCAGACATAGTGTGTTAGTGGTCAAATATAGCCAAAAATGTGGACTTCTCATAGTGTTTGAATATAGTGCCAAATCTCCTAAAATTAAATTTTAAAATTAATGTTTATAGTCCTATCCATGTGGTGGGTCTATTGACGTGGTAGCCTTGCTTTTGTGGCGTTTTTAACCTACATGAAAGATTTTTGAGTAATAAAAATTTGACTAAATCATACAAGAAAATCAGCATACTTGTGTTGATTATTGTCCAAATCAAGACATCCTAACCAACAAAAATAACCAACATATATCAATTCATTTTTATGTTGATTTGGGTATTTTTCTTGTAGTAAATATTTGAATAGTAGTCATGGCCAAAAAAAGATAGGATTAGGAAAAATCTTGATATGAATCTTCACTAGCCATAGGAAACTTAGAATTGATAATCATTGACTTCTGGATTGTGGAACAAGTAGCATTTTATAAATTTTGTTGGAAACTTGAACAATTGAATTGTAGAGAAGTTGAAAGGAACAAAGTAGTGGAAAAGAAAAAAAGAGAAATAGAAAGAAGGAACAAGGATGGAAACTTAGAAGGTAGTTGGAATTAGCTTTGGAATTAATTTCCACATTTTATACCAAAAAATCTGAAAATCAGCCATAAGCATAAATCAAAGAAAAACAATATGGCAAATAAAAAAGGATTCAAGGGCAATTTTTGACCACCTCGCATAGATGAGGTGGTATCCCGTATCCAAGATGAGTATCTAATTATTATGTCTTCTTTAAAATCTTCTAATTGGGAACTTTAAACAAGAGACAAAGTACAAGATAGATTTAGACATTTAGGAATAGATTTTATTTCAATTTTAATCTTAGAAACTTATATAAGAGGTCATGAGGTTTTGGACACCATAAGATAATTACAAAATAAACTTAGAAGGAGTAAGATACAAGCAAAAGAAGTTTAGAAACAAAATTGGATGAAGATTAGTGAACTTCATCCAAAAAGAACAAGAATGTAAACTTAGAAGTTAGTCAAATTCCAAAGTCTAGGGGTGAAATTAGAAGTTACTTCTAATTAGTAAGTTAGAAGTAATTAACAAATGAAGTTTGAAGTGTTGATTAGCAATCAAACTTTATCTACTTGTAATTATTAATAGGAAAGTTCATGTCTTAGTAAAAGTTCAAGTTTCTTAGCATTTTAGATAGGTAAAGTCAAGTTCTACAAAGAACAATTTTTAAAGATCTAAACACAATAATTTGATACAAGTGGTTCATCGCCTTTAGAAAGAGGTAGACGTCAATACATAATCTTTTAAGGACAACCAAGTAGTAATTCAATATAAGAATCTTATAGATGAAGGTTAGGAGAGTCTATAACTAATTTATAAGTAAAAAACTAAGTTAAAATCACTAAGAAATTGAATAAGGAAGTTTAGAATGGAAGTCTTATAAACTTAGAGAGTTTATGCCTATCCAAAATCTAAATTTGAACTTATGCAATACATTTTATCTTAAAAACCGTAGCCAAAATCCAAGTTCAATTAGATTTTGGGAGTCATTATAAAAGAATGGATGAAKTTTGAATTGCCCTTCCAAAGGCCAAACTTCATCTAGTCATAACTTTCTTTAGGAATCTTGGATTGGAATGAATTTTATATTATTAGAAATGGGACGACCTAACCTATAGCTTTGAATACATGTTTTGTGACTATAAAATCTTGTTTCAAAAATCATTGTAGCCTTGTTTAAGGTAGAAACACCTATTGGCATTCACGTTCCCATTCTTGTATCATAGACTACACCTAATTGTGTCCATTAGCTGTAGTTAATGTGTCTTCCAAATACTTGATTGTGATTCGCTAACACATATGAATGGCACTTACTTAATTTTGATTTGTTGACTGTTGATTTTGGAAGTGTTCAGATTTAAGTACACCTGTAGGACAATTCCAGTGGTCTAGTGAGCCAATACCTCAAAAAATCATAGAAATTACATACAATATCCAAAAAATCTATTTTTTTTAATATTCATGATTTGCACTCACTAATACTACAAAAATATTATTTTTAGAAAAAATTGCCTCCAGCTATACCAAATTGTTTAAATGAATGATTTTGGGTGCTTTCACCTTAGTTTATTTGTTTGGTTGAAGCTGGTTTATTTATAGTTATTAGTTGGTTTATCGTGTACTTCATTCCCTTTTTGCAACTAGAAAAATCCAATACTAGGATGGCACAATGGACCATGCCTATGCACCCATGTAGGAGAATTCTTGCTTGAAACTAAGAACTTCGTTGTGTTTGTTCAACACCAACGGTGGTTATTAAAGCTCTCATAGCAATACCCAAATTTTTTTTACAAAGACGAGAGGTTGTTTTTGGAGAAGGTTCCATTGTGTACAAAAGCTCTAGGTGTTGAAGCGCACTTCCTTATGAGAGAAGAAGTTGGTTTATATAATGTTTATGGATTACTTCATTGTTAGTTTGAAAGATAGAGGATTTGTGGATGGGCATATCTACACATTGTGCCCTATTTGGGGTAATTCTATCAATCTAGAGGTGATCAATGTCTAGGTTTTGTTTAGAGCATATTAACCCTAAAAGATTTTGACTATGTTTTCACCAAAAACGCTCCAAAAATGCCAATTCTAATGCAAGTACCAAATTTTAGAAAAAAAATAATTTTTGGACACATGCAACCATAGGTTATTTTGGTATGATGGTTTGAGAATATGTGGAAAATGTTTGAGAAATTTTCAACATGTGGATTGCAAGATATTAGTGTTTGAATTGGCATAAATCTTTTTCTTGGCCTTGTGAAAAACCAGACAACAACACTTCACAAGGTCACATTTGTATATAAAAATGTCCAAAATGGTGGTGCTTCTTTGGATTCATTTTTAAGGCAAGTTGATTACATGCTTGAAAATTTTTCAGATCATTTGGACTAATACAACGTATAGGAAAATAATAGTCAATAGAAAGAAATAGATAATGATTCAAAATACTAAATTGTTAAGAATTTAGTTTTGGAATTGAAAAATGCCAATCCTAGTAGTTGAAATGTTGTAATAATCAATCTATATACTCTGATTTTATTTTTTTATCAAAAAATATTGAAAATGAGTTAAATAAAAAATTTCAAAGTTTATTATAGAAGTTGAAAATCCATAATTGCCAACAATCTAAAACTCCTCATAATTTTCATCTCATTAATCAAAATGAAATAATTCAAAGCTTTCTCCACAAGTACAAATATATAAATCTTGAAAACTAATTTCAATTTTTTATTTTTTAAATATGATTTTTTAGGAGTTTCTTTTAGTTGCCCAAGCTATCCATATTTCAATGAAAATGACATATCATACAATAACTTTTTAACCATGGAGTCAAAACTATTGAAAATTGTTGGGCCTTAAAGCTACTCCTTGGGCACATGTTGTGTAAGAATTTAAAACAAAACARAACATTTCATTTGTAGTGAGATGTCCCAAATTTTTGTGTTGCCAAAATGTTGTTTAGGCCTTTAATTAGAAGGTAAGCTTGGCCTTACAAAAACAATTGCTTAGTCTTGGTCTCATTGCTTTTAGCTTCATTGCAAAGGGAATCCAACTTGGCAGTGGAGTAGTTGCAAGAAACGCTTGTCATTTTTGGCTCAAAATGGCCTTAGAACTAAAGTATTGTGAATTTTGGAATAAAAATTACAAAAATGAAATAAAATATGGATAATTTGTAAAGCATTCAAAAAATCACGTGTGAAAATTCAGGCCTAGGAAAATTTATCACTAAAAGTTATGCACACTCAAATAGTGATGGAAAATGCTAAGAAAATGGACACTTTGGTGTTTGATTTTTAAAAAATAGTAAAAAAATTCAAAAAATTCTTTAAAAAAATACATTTTTCCTCACTTGAAGATGCTTCTTCTCAACCCTTTTTGTCTTTGGAAAAAAAATTGAGGTTTTTGCATTTGTGCAAAGGTAGCGCACTTTGATCACATGTGGAGGGTGGACAAATTATTCACTACTAACAAGAAAAAGGGGTGTTTTAAGTATAGTCCTAGTAGTATAGTCTTTTAAGTAATGACCTTTAAGTAAGGTTTTTAGTAAAATTTTACTGAAAAGAGAGGACTATACTTAAAACACCCCTTTCTCTTGTAGTGATTATTTTTAGAAAATCTATTTGCGGGCCTATGTAACTTTAGTATAAATTCTTGCATCCCAATTTTAAGCTTCAAATTTGGATTTTTAGATAGAAAATAGTACTAAACTCCAAAATGGCCAAGGTAGACACCTAATCGGGGGCAGGTTAAAAATAGTAAATTATAATTTTGAAAATTTTGAAAAAATTAATCAATGTCTAACTACCTCATGTACCTTCATTTCAAATTTCACTCCAAAATATCAAATTGATCAAAAGTTATGAGCAAAAAAACACTTGTCCAACAAGGGGACAAAAAAATACGACAAGTGTTTTTTGCAATCACCCAATGGAGCACATAAATGCAAAGGTTGAAAAGATACTAAAACTTGACAAAAGTTTGTTAGAAGACATTGAAATTTGAGTAAATTTCTATTGTACATATCTTTGTTTTCGATGACATACAAGCAGACAAAACTTTGTCAACTAAGTGTCCTAATTGACATAAGTTTGTCACATAAGTTTGTCAGCTAAATGTCTAAATCAGGTACTTTCAATTGATGGGACTATTGACAAAATTATGTCCGATTTTTGCCAATTACAACATATTTTCCCTTATAGTAAAAAACTAAAAACTCTCTTGCCTCTCACAACACATTCAACTCAATAGCCAATCACCAATAAGTCAAGTTGGGTTTTATTCTACAAGTGCATTAGAAAGCAAGAGGTGGCCCTTTTTCAAGGTCCATGCACTAGCCCTTTATGCACTCCAATTGTAGATTTTTGATTTTGTCAGGCTCCTTCCCACACCCTCTTCTTTTGCTCATTGTATCAAGCATCTTTCCAGTACCTCCAGGGTCATTGCAAGAAAGACCTGTCCTATTCTCCGTCACAAATAGTGTCGCTCTCTTGTAATCTTCAATAACTTTTGAAGCATAAATCCCCTAAACTTGAAATTTTTATTGGAGATGCCTAGCTTGATGATAATCATATATTTTATTTTTCAAAAAATTTAAAAAATAAATTTATATTTAAAAATCATTTTTGCTAATTTGTCACACTTTGAGGTTTAGAGGTTTTCACTACGTTGTGAGTCACTAAATTTAATGATTTGGAGCTGAAATTTTCATGGTCTATTAACATACTAGAGAAGCATAGACCTATTAAAGGAAATCTAAAAATTTATTATTTTATGTCCTCCACATGAGTGCAAACAACACTCCCATTGCGCGCAATTTCAAAACATTGATGATGGTTTTAAGACCATTTTTTTGGTGAAATATCATCACCATCAACTCTTCCCAAATGGCCAATTTTTAATTTTTGAAAAAAATWATTTTCCTATTTTTTACAAATTAAAATGTCAAAGTACCTATTTTCWTGAGATTTTGCACTTTTCTAGTTCACCTAGTTAGAAAWWWTTTCTANGBTTTTCCTTCBTAGGGTACCTTCTTCTTAAACGTATATACATTAAGCATATTTTTTATATTTTTTTAAAATTGTTTTTCTAATTTTAAAGTACTCCCAAAAAATCATGAGTATTGTAGCAAAGTGTCCAAAAAATGGCAGGCCTTTCTTGCAATGACCCTCCAGCATTTGTCCATGAAAAGTCTCTTGCTAACTATATAGCTTTTATTACAACATAAGAAAGAATGTTGAATTCACCCATGGCGACTCAACTTAATATGGTGCGTCCTTGCAAATTCTTGTGTCAATGRCCCCCCTAATCTTTTCGAGAATCTTTTAATGATCCTCTTCTGTGTCCTGTGCATCTAGGATTGCAATTACCTTGTAGAGAATGCTCCACTATCTTGCCCACAACCTACCAAGGATGCAAGAATTTAAGGGAGTGTCTCTCTAAAAGCTGAAAATCCCGCCTCCCAAACTCCCATGCATCTAGTTGAGCTACAAAGACAATCTACCCCCAACGACAAAGACCCCAATCTATTTTACTAGCCATTGTCCAATTAGAACTTGTTGTTGTGTTTGGTGATGTCAACCCCACCCTCTTCTTTATGCCAAAGGCAAGTACCTAGGCAAGATCACAAATTGCATGGTCCATAGCATAGAAAACAGAGTAAGCCCAAGAATTTCTCGTATTTCATGTCATTGGATGGATCTTGAGTAACCCTATATTATCTATTCGAGGTATTTTTCTATTGAAATGTACAAAATGCCTATTTTGAGGGGTCGCAAAACATCAAAAACCAAATTTTTGTCCTCAATGATGTTTTGGAATTAAATTGCTTAAGAGACCACCAGTAAACATACCACTCAAAACATTATTTCCATAGAACATAATTCTATATTCAATGTTGTAGTTTTTGTTTTACCATTTTTGCTTGAGTTTGTTATAATGTCATTCATTAGTCAATACAAAATTGGAAMATTTGACCCTTGCCTTCTTCTTGAAGGTTTGTTAAATTAAAAAGAAAAATAAACATTTGAATGTTTTAAACTAATTGTGTACAACAATTTATCCTACAAGCTTGGACTCAAAATTAGTGGTTCTTGCAAAAATAGTGCAATTGTCCTCCAAAATGAAAACAATTATACAATATAATAGTCATATTTCAACTTGTACTAATGAAAAAAAATAAAATAGTGTAATTATGATACAGCCATATCAAAATAGTCAAATTTGAAAATCATTCTCAAGCCACCTAATGATAACATTATTAAATGATGACATCCATGAATTGAAGATGTCTTCAACCCCTAAAGGTCTTTGACTATGCTTTCACTAAAAACACTCCAAAACTGCCATTTCTAGTGCAAGTACCAAATTTTAGAAAAAAAAACATTTTTGGACAAATGTAACCATAGGATCTTGTATCAAAATACTTTGGAAAGATGTGGATAAAATTTCAGATTTTTTCACTATGTGGATTGCAAGATATGTGCGTTTAAAGTGACAAAAATCCTTTTTTGAGCCCTGCAAAAATCCGGGCAGTTGCACTTCAGAAGGCCACATTTGTATGAAAAAATGTCCAAAATGGTTGTAACTCTTTGTATTCATTCTTTAGGTCAAGTTGGCAACACTCTTGAAAATTTTCAATTTATTTGGAATTGTACAACATGTAGGAAAAAACTAGTAAGTAGAAAGAAGTAGAGAATGATTCAAAATACTAAATTGTTAACAATTTATTTATGAAATTGAAAATTGGCAATCCCAATGGTTGAAATGTTGTAATAAACAACCCCCACACCCAATATTTTGATTCTTTTTCAAAATTATTGAAAAATGAGTTAAATAAAGGACTTCAAAGTTTATTTTAGTGTAGAGATTCCATGATTGCCCACAAACAAAAACTGTTCATAACTTTTGACTCGTTGATCAAAATGGAGTAATTCATAGCTTCTCATGTACTTATAGTTGTAGACCATGCCCGGACTGCCAGGAGATCAAAGAAAAGTACATATATTGCAATAACTTTTTAACCATGTAGTCAAAAGTCATGAAAATTGTTGGGCCTTAAAGCTACTCCTCGGACACATGTTGTATGAAAATTTCAAAGAATAAAAATATAAACTCCATTTGTAGTGAGCTGCCTAAAATCGCTATGTTGCCAAAAAACGCAGTTTGGTCCTTTAGGGGTTAAAAGCCACAAGGACTTGTTACTAGTTAATAACTATGCAGAATGGATCAATGAATTGTTCATTTCCTTAAAACTTCAAAATCCTTCTTTGTGTAGTCCTCCATTTTGCAACTACACATAAATGGAATATTTTATATTTGTTATTTAGAGATGTAAGTACATGTCTTTTATAAGTTATAAAAAATTCAAATTTTTTTGTGAGAACTTGAAATTGATGTGAATTTTTGAATAGAAAGGGAAAAAAACTCTCATCAAAAAACAAATATGCTTTAAAAATTTGAAGTTTTCTCCATAGGTGTACACTACAGTGCAGAAGATTGTGTTGCAAATCGATTTACCATGTCATTAGAAAATAAGTAAACTGGCATCCCATGGTTATAGGCCCAAGTTTCAAATTGCAATAAAAGATTGAAGAATTTTTTATAATTAAAAATTGGAATATTATCTAGACTTGGTAAGTTTCATTTTTTACCTTATGGCAAGTTCAAAAATGGTCATTTTGAAGCCCTTGACTTTTGGAGTAAAAAGTTGCCAAAATTCAAATTAGTCAAATTCAAAAAAATTCAATCCTTCCTAAATTTTGAATTTGAATTTTCTAAGGACCTCAGAAATTGCAAGAGAAATTTCCAAAATTTTACCTTTTATTTAAATTCTACACACTGCAAGCAAGCTCATATGGTAACAAAAAATTCCTAGAAAGTAAGTTAGAACCACCCATTACCAACCAGTGCCCCATAGCCGACCATAGATTGACTTATTTCCAACCAAGGCCAAAATGGTTTTTTTTCATCTTTTCAAAGTTGGGACTAGAAGTTCATGATACATGTTCCAAAGTAGTGGAAAAAAAAGTAGGAAGGAATGAGTGGAAAAGTAGTTTTTTGAGTGATTGGAATTGGAAGAGTCTAGAGATTGGCTATGGGTCTGGAGCACATTTTGCCTTTCAAAATTCTTAGTAATTTCAATTCATGCAATAAAATTACCAAAGTTTTTGCAATCCTCATCATTTTTATCAACACACCTCTAAAAATATTTACCTTGCATTCCATTGCTTTWGATTTGTCCAAATTCCTTATTTGGTTGGTTATAGGTGGTTCTACCTTATGTACCTGGTGGGTTGCCCCTCAGAAAAGAGGCCTTTAAATTGATGGTGAATTTTGTTATATTGGTGGTATTACTGTAAAATGGCGCAACATTCCATTAAAATTGAGCAAAATATGTTAGAAATTGTATGACATTCCATTAAATTGGCACCCCATTTCATTAGAATGGCACAAGATTCTGTCATTTTTGGTGCAAAACTACCGCCAATTGACCAAAATTGACCATATTGGTAATTTTCCTACATATTCCAAGGGAAGGGTACTTATCAAAATGTTGAGGTTTAATTTTCCCACATAGCCCATTTCCAAAAATCTTCTTTTTTCATTCGGAACCTCATCCTAAACATTTCTATGTCATTTGGAACTCTTCAAAAAAATGGCTAGGTCATAGTTAAATGCCAATACTCCCCATACATTGGTCTAAATTATGAGAGTGACATCTAGGACAAGTATAAATTACTTACCACGTGGTCTAAACCATCTAGGACAATTGTGGATTTTAGTCATCTAGAACAAATCTAGATTTTAAAAATCTATGATAGGGATAGATTTCACACCGTGCATTTTGAACCTTAAAGTGCCAAAGTTGTGAAATGGCCTTGTGGCATTTTAATGGAGTCATGTCATTTTAACCCCTAAAAGCCCAAGGGGTTTGGACAAAACACAAATGTGTTATAAAATATACATTCTATAACTTTTTTGAAGTTTGCAGCAAAGAAGTTTATGTGAAGCACAAAAAACAAAAGATATCCATACGGTCAAAATTGTAAAATTATTTTCAGATTCTCTTCAAATGAATTTTGAAGATATAACTTCAAAAATTCACCAAAAATACAATTTCTATCCTTAACACTTGAAATTTCTTATGATTGGTCAAAATGGTGGTTTCTATTGAATTGTAAAAAAATGCATACGATCTGGTCATAAAAATTTCAATTTGTTCCTCAAATAGTACGTTCTTCAACACTAGAAAATACTAAACACATTGTGTTATTTCTCTTCTGTTTTTTTTTACCATAGTGATCTTAGTTTTGAATATAAATACTGAAAGACAACCCAATATTTTCAAGCAAAAAAAAAAAAAAAATTCAATTTTTTTTTTTCTGCCCGAAAATTCTGCCCGAACTCGGGCAGCGACCAAAAAATGGTCGTTTGAGCGCTTAGGGGTTAATGAAATTGACCATTAAGAAAAAATGAAGAAAATTCATCTTAAGCAAATGAAAAATATACTCAAAAAATCTGAAATTTGTACTATAGATGTATAGAATTATAGTGTATAATCCAAAGTAATTGTGTCATTCTATAATTAAAAAACCAACAAACCATGGTCATAGGTCCAAAGTTCATATTGCCATAAAATATTGGAATATAAAAACTCTTCAAAAGCTACCCAAGGATTGTTGCAAGAAAGGGCGTGCGATTTGCGTAGCGTTTTTACACTACTCCTTTTTTTTCTTCGGGAGTACTTTAAAATTAGAAAAACAATTTTTAAAAATAATGAAAAATATGATTCATGTATGAACCTTTACAAAAAAAAGTATCCTGGGAAGGAAAACCATAGAAATTTCTCTAAGTAGGAGAACAAGAAAAGTGCAAAATTTCATGAAACTAGTTTTTGTCACTAGAATTCCACATTTTAATTTACAAAAAATAGGAAAATACATTTTTTTTAAAACTAAAAATTGTCCATTTGGGAAGAGTTGATGGTGATGAGATTTCACCAAAAAAATGGTCTAAGAACCATCTTCAATGTTCAAAAATGGCGCTCAATCAGAGTGTTGTTTGTACTCTTGTGGAGAACTTAAAATAACATATTTTATACTTTGGTAGGTACATGCCTACCTACTATTCAAATAGACCATGAAAGTTTCAATTCAAGATCATTAAATTCGGGGACTCATAACGTAGTGAAAACCCCAAAACCTCAGAGTGTGACAAATTAACAAAAATAGTTTTTAAATAATATTATAAATAGTTTTTTTTTTTAATTTCTAAAAAATAAAGGATTTGATTACCATAAAGTTAGACATGTTCAATAAAAATTTCATGTTCATTGGACTTGTGCTTCAAAAGTTATACCCCAAATTAACAAAGTCACTTCAATTGTTACTGGAAATAGTACCACCCTTCCTTGCAATCACCCTCAAGACCCATAGCCAATGTCTAGACTCTTCCACTGATTCTAACCATTCATGCTCATCACTTCCTACTTTCTTACTCACTACTTTGGGACACATGTCATGGCCTTAGTAGTACCAACCTTGAAGAGAGGAAAAAAATACACCCCAAACTTTTGTTGACAATTTGTTCCAACTTTGGTTGGAAATAACTACACCAGTACACCCTAGAAGCTGAGTATGGGTATGGGTCTCTAGTTGGGAATGGGTGGTCCTACCTAAACTCGAACCTAAAATAGCAAGAAATGGCCCAAATACACTACAAAGGTGATCCGTGGCGAGAGGATCTCCTTCTTTAGGAAAGTGAATAAGATCCTAATGAGGGACTTTCCTATTCAATTTACTCAAAATGTACTCAAGTACCCTCCAATTATTTGGAAATAAATAAATTTGATGAGAAAATATTATTTTCCATCCTCCTGTAGGCGTGAGCTGAAGTCCACTGACGGTGTCCGCAGCAGCGGTACAGGGATAAATAAATGGAGCAATTTTGGTGTGAGAGATCGCAATTGATTTCACTGCCTGTTGTGTAATTTGGAAGCTCCTGTCGGTAAGGTGGAATTATTGTTGAGAGAGTACCCAAGTAGTACACACGATAGACAAGTGAGGATTCGGAATTAAGCAAGCAAGCCGGCGAGTATGAATTTGAAAGCCATTGTAGTGTTCTTCGGCTCCGTTTTGTCGCTGGCAGCGGAAATCACAAGCGACCACAGRGGATGGTTGATCACCATCTTSACAATCACCATGGTGACGTCGTTCTTCCCCGTCTTCGTCAGTCTGAGCGAGTTTTTTTTCTCGCCCCGCAGCAAATGGAGGAGATTCAAGTACGCCTTCTGCCAATTGTTCCTGGACGAGTATTTCCCTCTCTGGGAGACGGATTGGAGGCTGCAGGGTGAGAGCATCTACTGTCACCAGGGTTACGGCACAACCGTCCATTGCCTTCACGACAACCATCTCGTGGTGGCTGCAATGTCGAGTACCCCGGAGAGCAATATCGTCGACATCCCCTCCGACACGGTGAAGAATCTGAAGATCAGCTTCTTAAACAAAGCCTTTGCTTCCAACGCCTTCGATTGGAGTACCGAATTCTCGTTAAGACATGGTGGATTGAGTGTGCTCCGGGAATATGAAAGTGAACTGGGGTATACTTACGAGGTGGATCTCAGGCCGGCGGAACCCGCGGGGGATCACGTCTTCAGTGAGTTGCAGCACGAGTATGTGCTGATGGAGCTCGAGGTCGACATCGGTGATTTGAACGTTTCTTTCAGGTATCAATAGCTTGCAAGATTCTCTTCATGACAGGATGCCGTCATCGCCCACGGGTTTAGTACATTGGAACTAAGATGGCTGGTAATATGAATGGGAAATTTCTTTAGAAGGTTGTTATTCCATACGCCATTTTTCCATTCATTTCCATCTTTAGCTCCAAAGTCTAAAGCCTGGTATAGATTTCAAAAGGCATGGTCTAAACATAAAAGAGGCAAGTGTGCGGAATATTGCCATTTTAACGAAATTTTAGTTAGTAGAAATCCAAAATATACATCTATAGATTTTTTGAGGAATTCCAGGGCCAGTGCCCAGTATGTGATCGGCGTTAGAATACGTGTAATACACCAGGATACATACAAGGAATGGGATTTGGATACAAAAACAACATTTGTCCAATTTCTATAATTATTGGATTTCTCCTGGACATTCTTTTTACAAGAATAATCATAGCAGCTCTAATATAGATTCAAGTAATTGCACACCTGCACAAGTCGTTCCACCTTTTCAAGAAAACATGCATGTCCATTTAACAATTGTTTTGATCCCTTTCAGGTTTGACAGAGGTGGAGTATTTGTCCCAAATTGTGGCAACCCCGGCTCGAGCACAACTTCAATTACATTCAAACTGAAAGGAAACCCACAGGTCCCAACTTTGTTCAAACCGCGGTGGGATTTCCGAGAGGCCCGGAGATTCATAGCCTACCTCGCCTACTGGGAGCAGCGACAATGCTGCGGCGTGCTGTTGACACCTCCTTTCAAGCGAGGGTGTGGGGCTCCTGCCATCATCTTGAACGTGTGCAATGTGCAGGATTTGATCGATGTGGCGGAAAGCGAAGCGCCCTTGACTCGGTTCCGAGCAATTTATTATTGCATTTCGGAAGGGGAGTCGTTTTGGAGGAGCGAGCCGAAAGCTGCCGTGATCGCCAAAGCAGCCGCGAAGACACGAGCAAGGAATGCGGCAGTGAACCCGCCAGGCAATAACGGATATCCCTGGGTTTGATGAGTGATCACAACCTCCCACAGCTTCAGTACACGCCGGTCGACATTCTAGCTAGACGGGGCCGCCTGAGGATCAGAAGATTTAGTAACTCATGCAGGGGCTCGTACGAAGGAGACGCCTTTGAGACCTGTTGCGCTGCATGCATCACACTTCGAAATATATGGTGCCAGAGATGCACGTAGCAAGGTCATGAGAAATAAATCATTCCATCTCCACACAGCCTTACATAGCGCATGGAAAATGATAATTAGGTCAGACAGGCGAGGCTGCGCGGCGGGAGGTGTGGAAGTTGCCGTAGACAACACCTCAAAGAATTGAATGGCGGCACCTAAAGCTCCGTACGTACGTGGGTCTCCACCCCCRCATTAATATTCTGCTCCATACCCAACTCTCCTGTACGCAATTTCGTACCTAGTACTGTACTTATTTCTCCCCCCAGTACCTTGCAACAAGACCTTGGACGTAGACAACCAACTAACGGATTCGATCAATTCCAGTGGTCTGTCACGTACACCCCATGCATGCACCGGTCTCCCTCCACTGGCCGGTCAATGAGTGATCGAGGAGGATTGCATTGGTGACATCAACATCGGACAGTCTCAACTGTCGATCAGAAGGCAACAATTCAGCATCGCCAAACTGCAGCTCAGGGGCGCACGAGTGAAGCTGAGAGCTTCACGGGACAACACTTTAGCGGACGCGCATCCCGAGAAGTTCATTCACTCCGGACAGGAGGAGTGTGGCTGAACAATGAGCTGAAATCATTGTACGCCAAATTCTTCAGGAAATTGATCGGGTAACGGCGCGCAACTCCGACCGACGGACACTCACAGGAGGCCGCCGCAGCCTGAGCTTCACCGACCTTCACATGCAGACGGTGGATCTTGCAATGCAAGGGAAGAAAGGCCTTTAGCTTAATTTACAGGGACATTAACTTACGGACGAGTAACTTGGGGGTAACTATGCCCCCTACTTGCCCTATTTTTACTTTGTTCTCTTGTCGCTTGTAGCCCCATCCCTGCCTTTAATTTGGGGCTTCTGGGACCCGGCCAGTCTCCGGTTCACCCATGACTGACTCCATGAGATGATTACTTCGCTTTTGCCCTTACCGTAGATGTAGGGCAGGGACTGTGGAAAAATAATTCCAAAAATAGGTGTCAAAATTTTAGGATTTTTTGTTTTTGAAAAACAAAACATATTGTAGAGTGGACTAAATAATAATGAAAAAGTTCTATATGTAGCATTTGCCAAACCTTGTTTTGTGAAGAGAAAAAAAAAAAAAAAAACTGGCAGGGAGGTGTCAAACTTGCCCTAAATTTATGGTATTATTTCAACCCTACCGTCACATTTTCATCCCTGCCTACGAACTTTTTTTGCCTTGACTGTTCATTTTTACCACCCTGCCTTCTCATAACATTGTTAATCAAGCCTGGGGCCCATTTGCTTCCCCATAAAGCAAGAGGCCCCGGTGCTGAAAATGCCTCAACCGAAGGAAAAATTGCAATAAAAATTGACCATCCACTCTAAAATGTAGAAGACTGGTCCATAATCAWTACATATCCATCTAGTACCTATTGGTTGTAACATTGTTTTGGACATAATTGATTGCCCAAAAAACAAGATTGTCCATAACTTTCTCATTACTAGTCCAAATAGAATGAATCAAAGCTTCACATGTAGACAAAAGTATATCAAATTAGAAAAAATAAAAAAATAAATCAATTTTGACATTTTGCAAAAAAAATAATTGTTGCCTACCGAGTTCAGTTTAGTTTTTTTTTCACTTTTGGTGGTATAACTTTTGCTCCTGGGCACCAATTGATTCAAGAATTATATTCCCACAAAGTTGATTAGTTTCTCTATCTTATGAGAAAGTTTCAAAAAGTTACACCAAAAATTGAGGTCATAGGAACCTACTCAAAATCCGTTTCATCCCCTGAAGGAACAATGGTCCTTTAGGGGTTAATCCATTTCGTCCCTGAGGCCTGAGGGGACAATGGTTCCAAGGCATGTTTTATGGGTTTACAGTTTTTTGGGGTAGCTCACTACAAGTGGAGTTTTCATTTTTTTCTTTGAAATTTTGACACAACATGTGCATGAGGAGAAGCTTCAAGGCACAACAATTTCTCATAACTTTTGACTAAATGGTTAAAATGTTATTGAACAATAATATGTGGGTTTTTTTCCACGCCGGGCAATCCGGGCAGCTCAAAAAAAATCACTTTTTTGGATCATTCTATATTGATCAATGAGAAGAAAGTTATGAGGAGTTCTAGTTTGCGGGCACTTATGGAATCTCTACTCTAAAACAAACATTGAAGTCCTTTACTTAATTCAATTTTCAACATTTTTGACAAATAAAAAAAAGATTGGGTGTATATTGTATATGACAACATTACAACCATGATTGGATTGGCATTTTTCAATTCCATATATAAATTCTTAACAATTTTGTATTTTGAATCATTCTCTACTTCATTCTACTTACTATTTTTTTCCTATATGTTGTACAATCCAAAATGATCTAAATCTTTTCAAGTATGTAGCCAAATTTCTTTGAAGAATGAATCCAAAAATGCACCACCATTTTGGACATTTTCTCATACAAATGTGACCTTGAGAAGTGCATCTGCCTAGATTTCACAGGGCTAGAAAAATGGATTTTTGTCAATTCAAATGCTAAAATCTTGCAATATGTGCGGTGGAAATTTTTTTGAATTTTTTTTCACATCTTTCCAAACTAGCAAACTACAAGATTCTACGTTTACATGTTTTCAAAAATGTTTTTGGAACAAAATTTCATACTTGTACTAGAAATGAAATGGCAGTGTGGGAGCGTTTTTGATGAAAACATAGTTAAAAACCTTTAGGGGTCACATCATATTCTTGAGCTTCAAACACGTCATGGCTTAGGTCTCTTCAATTTGCCTGACTCTCACATTGTAACTCCTTTTTTATTGTCCAAAAATATTAAACCTCTTGAAAAGAATGCTTCCCTTAAATTTCTCGACAGTTTGGCATGTGCACATCTAGCTCAGAGGAAGTTGGACGGAGGCTTTTGGGTCAAGCCAAAGAATAGAAAATAAAAAAACATTAAGCTTAACTCCACCATCATAATGGGTCACAACTAAACCGATCACCAACCGGCATTCTCAAATCCAGCTGATTAGTCATGGAGGACGTTAAATCCTCCATTCGAAGTGGGCCCTGCAGGCTGGAATTACCCTGGGTAAAAACGCTGGATTTTTTCATTTTTCACAAAAACTTTTTTTTGCAAATTCTGAATTCATACTTGCAATTAGAGACCCCAAATTAGCTAGGAGATGTCTAGACCGTACCCTAGATATGGCTCAAAATAGGGGGCTTTTTTTACATTTACCTCCGATGAATCCTTTTGGGCCCACTTCGAATGGAGGATTTATCGTCCTCCATTAGTCATGACAACCATTCTAGCTTATTAGAGTTAATTATAATGTGTGTGCAATGAGGGACCAAGAGGGGAATTTCTCAAGAGAAACATAAAAGATAAAACTCCTTGAAGGTGTTGTGTTTTTCTGGAACTGTTCTTCATGTGAAACCCTCCTTTGACACCTCTTCTACAAACTAGGGAGACCTTTACAATCAATTCTATTGGATACAAAAGTTCTCCATATCCTTAGGAATTTAATTGTCAACAATATGGGAAGGTTGATTGTTTGTTCTCTTTATTACATTCGTTCTGTAACGTGGTAGAAGACTCAAAATGTATGAAGAAAGATTTTCAAGGTTCTTATAAAAACAAATAATTACTCTATTCATTTAATAGTTGGATCATTTTTTAACTTATTCATTTTTTTATCTCGGTGACAATCTCAGTGACATTTTTTCAATTTATTCATTTTTTATCTCGGTGACAATCTCAGTGACAAGCTTGGTCCTTTGAGGTTTACATTAGGAAAAATTTGAGGTGTCCAGAAGGCTGTGAGTTCTAAAAGGCCACAGTGCTAATATGGAAAAAAAAAAAAAAAAATTGAAATACTGCGTGGCACTACTAGTGCCACGTCAGATTCTCAATATATATATATTTTTTTTTTTTTATGAATTAAAAAAAAAATTTAAAATTTAAAATTTTAAAAAAATTTAAAAAAAAAATCTGTAATGTCACAGGGCCTTGCGGTTGATTCATTCTAATAGCCTTTTGGAGACCTCATATTTTTCCTAATGTAGTTGCTCTCCAAACGTGACCATGAAGATTGTGCACAAGGCATGTGAAGTTTTATTGAAACAATCTCAATGGAGAGGATTGCATGAACTTGTTTTATGTACAGGGCAATGCCCTCGTCGTCGGGCATTGCGTGCAAAAAGGGCCAATAAGGAGGGCAGAGCCCGACGAGAAGGCACTCTTTTGCACGCAATGCACGACGACAAGGGCCATTGGCCCGACGTAAACTACTGCTAGAAAATGCAAAACTTTGGATGACTGAAAAAAAATTGGATGAAAAATCCGTAATGCCCGATTACGCAATTTTGCCCACGTAATCGGGCATTACGGGCAGGAAACCCTAATTACTCTGTAGAATCCTTCCGGGCAATGAACTGCATTTCCCAGCAGTGGTTTACGTGACCGAAATCCATCTTGACTTTGAAAATCCCAAGAAAAAGGTATAGAGTCACCACAAGAGCTTGACTTTCTTGATTTCCTCCGCTGGCACCAAGATTAAGGTAACAGGCTCTAATACTGCCCACATCCTTAAATGTACATTGTGTGTATAATTTGCTTTTTCATAGCCTTGAGCCATGTACAAACAATGTATATTTCAAGAGGTGGGCAATTTTAGAGCCCTATGCCATTTCAATTTCAAATTTTTATAACTAATTCCACAAAGCTCCAAAAATATGAAACAACTTGTTTAAGATGCCAATTCTACTTGTCTTTCAAGGAAAAATTACCAAAAATTATTTCAAGAAACCGTGTCTCCCCAAAATTCAGTTTCAACTCTTAGGTGGACAATTTTTGCACCTATTACCTTCCCAAAACTGGTGTCAGTCTCCTGGTCAAGCTCAACATTCATGGACAAATCATTAATTGAAGGTGGCAGATGTGATTCCATAGATGTACTCAAATGAAAAGGTTCATTTTTTTCCACAAAACTTTTTTTGAAAATTAAAGTGATATCCCAAAAATTTGAGCATTTATTTTTAGGAATATTTTTGATGACCTGATGACCAGGTATGGTAATCTAATAAGACAAAAGATAAGTAGTTCTCCTTTGACAAAGTAAATGAACCCCTACATAATCCATTTCTACCTTTCAATCTTGCACTAAACTAAAAAATTTAACCATTTCTACCTTTCAATCTTGCACTAAACTGAAAAAATTAACTTTTTGTACAGGATATCCAATTTTGTCCATCATTTTGTGGATCAAACTCCAATTAAAAAAAATGCTGCAACTTTGTAGCCCCATCCCTACGTCTTCAATTCATGCCCTCCTTGTATCTAATTTAGTCAACTTAATTTAACCCTTAGCCTCGAAAGGACTAAGAATTCTATCTTTTTTGGCAACATTGCAATTTTTGACACCTCACTACAAATGGAATTTTTATTTTTTTTGGTGAAATTTTCACACAACATGTAGATAAAGTTTTTCTTTAACCCCTAAAAGCCCAAGGGGTTTGGACAAAACACAAATGTGTTATAAAATATAAATTCTATAACTTTTTTRAAGTTTGCATCAAAGAAGTTTATGTGAAGCACAAAAAGTAGAAGATATCCGTACGGTCAAAATTATAAAATTATTTTCAAATTCTCTTCAAATGAATTTTGAAGATATAACTTCAAAAATTCACCAAAAATACAATTTCTATCTTTCACACTTGAATTTTTTTTTTATTGGTCAAAATTGTGGTTTCTATTGAATTGTAAAATTAAATGGTCGTTTGAGCTCTTAGGGGTTAAGGCCCATTAATAATCATAACTTTTGACTAAATGGTTAAAATGTTTTTGTATGATATGTAGGTTTTTTCCTTAGTCGGACATTGAGGCAAATCTTGAAAAAAAACTCTTTTAAGAAACAAAAATTTGAAATTTGTTTTCTTGATTTACACATACTTGGAAAGCTTTTAATCATTCCATTTTGATTAATGAGATAAAAAGTTGTGAAGAGTTTTAGTTTGCGGGTAGTTATGGATTCTTTATTCTAAAATAAACTTTGCAATCCTTCATTTATATCTATTTTCCATTTAAAAAAATATATAAAATAAAATCATAAGCTGATGAAAATTTCTTTGATTGTTTGAATAGGTAGCTCTCATCTTTATTGGACCTTTATTACAAAGTTCAATGTCCCTTTATGGAGGCTTTGAACTAGTACACCTCAATTGTACTAGTATAATAAAATTGATTTTAAATTGGCAAAAGATGTTTTGCCAAAATATGCTTAGACTACTTGATAAGAAGTCCAACCAAGTATATGAACATTCGAAACCATGTAAACGCAGCTGCACCCGGCGATTAGCTCTGTACACGTGAGGGCAATCGGCTCATCTTAAAATTCAGACTACAAAACTGGCAAGTCTAAAGTATTGGCCCTCGAGGGTGATGATTTTGTACGTTTCTAAGCTGCTTGTGTAAGCAAATCAGTCCTGCCGACTGATCAAGGAACATTTCATAAGACACATCCATTCAGCATCACATTGTCACAACGAAAGCAGAGATCTGTTCTTAACTGCTTTTCTTCGAACACCATACATCGCTGGCAGAGGTGGAATTGTTGGGGGCCGAATCAACGGTGAAGTCTCTCGCTCCTGAGATTTCTCCTTCACCATATCCACCATTGCAGCGGTCTTTTTGGCTGCAACATACCATCTCTTGGGAGCGTTTTTGGGCTGCAGGTTCTCTGCATTTGAGTCGTCAGCGTCCTGGGCGTCCTTCGAATTTGATTTGGCAGGCTCAGCATTATGATGGTCGTCTCTGTCTGTGGACTCAGTATGGGCTACTTTCTCATTACGGCTCCTCGTGTCTTTAACAGAGGTCCTCAGATGAGCTGGAGCTTCGTCTTTCTCACTCGACTTGAGTGGTCTTGGTGGGAGCGGCGCCGGCACTTCATCGACTTGTTTGTGACTGTCAGGCAAGTCCGCGTTGCTGTTGCTGGTATTTGAGTCTTTGTTGTTGCCTCGGCGCTTGGCTCCAGACTTCTTCGTCAGTTTGGCAGCTGCGTAGCGAGCTCTCTTTCTCTCTTTCAGGAAGTTGTGATGGCCGCAGAGCGTGTGGCCCTCCATGGCATTCAAAGGGCACTGCCACTTTCGAGCAGAGTCATTGCTGCCGTCCTTCCGAGCGCATCGGGTCCCATTTTGGACGCCACTTGCGGCAACAAGCTTGGCTTGCAATGCTTTCAAAGATCCTGGAATGGCTTTCTCGTAAGGGGCAGCTCTACGGACCACACCAAGCTCGCCATCTGACGCGGCCTTGGGCGAAGACACATCCGTGTGTCCAGTCTGGTTGATTAATACTTCGGACTTCGCTTCCTCTTCAACTTGGTTTGTATGATCCTCGGCTTCGATGGTTTTCAGTGTTACTGCTTGCCGAGGCTGGGCCTGCATATCCACAAGAGCTTCTACAGCATGAGCACCACCCATATTGTCTTCCTTCTCGGGAGAGCACATTTCTGCTTCCGTATCTGTCTTCAAGCGCCGCTTGATCAATCTGTCTGTAGACTCAAGTTTTGTTGAATATACCACCGAGGATCGCCTGCTCTTGTTGATAGACTCTTCTTGCTTTCGTACTCTCTTCTTCAGTTGTAAGGTTTTGTGATGCTCACAAAGGGTATGACCCTCCATAGCCATCAACGGGCACCGCCACTTCCGAGCATCATCTTTCCTAGCACACGGCACGCCTTTCTGTTCTCCAGTCTCTGCGACTATCTTGGCCTGCAAAGCCTGCAAGGAACCTCGAATGGTTTTCCCATCCAGCTCCTCATTCTCCGATGAAAACTTCCTCTTTCTGCTCGTCGGGAGAGGCGTTATCTGAGACTCTGTACGTTCTGGCGTCACGAAATCGGGTGCAGCAACAGCAGTATCTCTAGGACTTACCGAAGAAGTCTGATGCAATTTTTCGAACTCGATTGCCGACTCCGTTAGAACTGCTTCAATTGTCTTCTCGTACGCTTTYCTCCGAGTCTGGACACCTGGCAAGTCAGTCAACAACACGCAAATCAATTCAACGCAAGTAAACCTTCAAGATAATGATGATCTAGATAATGATCTATCCTCATTGGCAAGGTCTTTCAATCTGCAGTCACATGAAATATTTAGAGGGACACCTGCAAACACCTGTTAATTCATTTCAAGGAACACTCASGGTGTTCAATACCCTGAGATTTCTTTACATCATCTTTCTTTGCACAGACCTCTCACATCTTGAGTTCAAGAATTATAGACGAATGTAGTTAACGGCAGATACAATGCTGGTTGAAGTCAAAAGAGAAGGCGATCAACACAGCTGTAGAATGAAACGCAAATGCAAGGAGTATTCGAACCTTCATGTTTCTTCTCCGCCGAAAGTAAGACAGGCTGCGCAACTGCTGGAGCTGAATCAGTGGATTGGAGGGTTGTCCTCACATGGCGGCCCGAAGAATTAGTASTTCTGGGGCTCACACCCGTGTAGGGGCGTTTCAACGAAACGGTAGCTGGCGGGTTGCCTTTGAGTTGTGGCTGCACAAGCTGGGTGCACAGAAGGTAGTGTCCCTTCACTTCGTCAAAGTGTGGATTGCTCTTCAGATGAGACCGCACTTTCTCCTTCCAGTCGTCGCCAAAACTCGGCAAAGCTGTCTGCTTTTTAAAGCTTGTTAAAAGATCTCTCAATGTGATCCCTTCACCGCCAGCAGCCAAAAGCTGCAGATATAAAGTATGCAGCAAGGACCCTTCCGGTGCTGTCGCAGGGTGAGCCTCCAAGAYCGTKTCTGTCTGCTGAGGRTGCATTTTTCTTTTCGATGCCCCAWYGGCAGGAGGTCGCAACGATAACTCCAAATCACCAGGAAGCACCTCCTCCTGCTTCATTCCCTCCTGCAAAACAATTTTTTGTTTCCGTCACAAACTAAGGAAGACGTAATTGCAACCGCAAGGGACCTCATCCTGTCTCCAACATTGACTCCTGTTACCAACAACAACTCACGTAGTCGAACAATCGGTTGGATTCATTATCAAGCGGTGTAAGCAAGACTTGGGAAAATCATATCTATGGCCACCGATCTTTGAAATGAGATGGGGTTTTCTACTGTACCTTCAATAGCGGACTACAACTTTCCTCTTTGAAAAATTGCATAAGAGATTCATACAGAGTGATAAAAATTGGATCTCAAGAGAGATTTGACTCTTATGATCCCTCCAGTGAGCTCTAGATCGATCCCTCAATGAAAGTACACTCGTACAAACTGATTAAATGCTTAAGGTGACGCAAATTGTCTCCGCTACCTTACATCAAGTCGCTCASGCSTGRCAACAAACCCTAATTCAGAGGAACCGAAGCCACCAAAGAATAGTTCTCCAAGAAATATATAAACATGGCAAAGAAATGACGACCTCATACTCTGCATACAAAATTCGAAACCTACATCCCTAATTCTCTGTATCACTATGCGAACCAAAATCGTGCAAACACACATTGCCTTCAAGACGAAAGTGCGAAAGTCATCCATGCTGCGCAGCTGACATGCTGAAGGAGCTTGATGAGGAAGCTATGKCGCCCCCCTCGCCACGATTAGGTTTTCGACCATGACTTCCAACATTTGCTCGACACGCTCTACATTTCGAAWCATTTTAATAACCTTTATAATGATCGATCGAGGGGAACATGGCAACAATCGATCTCCGCGAGGGTCAAGAAATTTGYGCCCCGAAGGAAACAAGAAAGGGATCGCCAGTGGATATTAAGTGCAGCGATCGACCACATATGGTTTTCAAATTGGCCGAGAGCTCACCTTGCGTGCCGCATTGCTGCTCCGCCGCACGTAATGTCGCGTCCCATCCTCCTCGCCGTCTTGGCTCTGATCCACAGACAAGTTTAAGCCGTCCTCTTGCCCTCCTTGCTTCACCGGTCGCATCGAGACTCCAGGAGACGCCTGCCTAGAAAGCGTCGACACATCCTCCATCTCTGTGGAAACACGACGCTCCGACGAGGTCGGGCGGCCATCGCCAGGGTGGTCCTCCTCCCATCCTTTCACCACGGTCGTCGGCTGCACAATAATGGCCTCGCGCACATTCTCCGCGACCGGAACAACCCTGGTAGTCGTATTTCGATGCGGCTTCCTGATCCTCATCCTGCCCTACCTTAACTTCCTGCATGGCCCCGACCCCACATCGATACACTCAGGAGGGTTCCCACCCAAGATTTCTTGACAAACGTGTACTGATTAGGAGCGACGTACACAAAAAACAAGCCATCAATTGATCACTACGATTTCCAGATGCTATGGCGGACCACAATGCGGCTGCATAACTGCACAAGCTTTGCATCGTCGATCGAGGAACTTCGATAAACCATGAACCGGCACCACGTCAAGCGGTTAGCGTCGTGCTTGCTATTGCAGGAAAATTCGCCATGTAGTTAAAACGCACACAACAAACCATATTCCCCGTGGCGACTAACAAAACCTAGGCAAACAGACAAGCATGCATCGATAGGGTTCCTACAACATCAGAACCCAAAACGCCGCAGCCCTTACTCACAGAGATTCTTGGGAACTCGTTCAACTCGACGAGCGAGCGAGCGAGCGCCAGCAACCGACGACCTCAAATCACGCAACAAACCACCGACCCCATCGCTAGAAACCGGATCGTCGACGACAACGTGGTCGCAAAGCAGACAAAGGACCGACTCCAAGGAATATATGGAATAATAATAACGCCCATGCCAGTCGCACAGACTGGCGAGAATTATAAACTTAGTAGCGATGGAAATTGGTGCCGCACGACAGCAGCAGCAGCAGCAGCAGCAAGCCCCGCGGCGGCCATGCTGGCCATACAAGACCTTTCCAGAAATAGCTGAAAAGAAATCGGGACAAAACCACACTCACCTCCACGACCGAAAGGTGCTCCCGGGCAGCGATGTAGAAGGGCGTAGCAAGTGGAGCTGGGGCTGGTACGCGGCTATGGCGAGACTGGGCGAGASTGGTGATCGACGAGTACCATTGCTGGTAAGCAAAGCCAACGAAGCCCGTGCAGCAGGTCTGTCTGGCATGAAAGGCGGCGAAGCGCGAGCCCACGACCGTCTGACCAACCCGACCTCTTCTAAAGGAATGATATGTATGTTATAAACTTACCTTACCCTTATGGGAATGTCTCAGGCTTGTAGGGTCTCTCGCTCTATCTATCGTGCCTGCTGGGACTGGGCTGAGATGTACATACTGCCCTGACTTGGACCCTGACTCACCCTTGATCTCATCCCTTGGTTCCACGTTGTTCCCCTATTTTCCGTTAATTTGGGACATAAAGTAATTGGGGGTTTACAGGGGAGGTCGTCTTTATGGCAGAGGGATGTTCGCTCTCAGATTAGGTCAGCGTTTCAAGTCCGTCACTCACTGCCAGTTCGGGATAGCATGCAAGAGCGGCGGACTCCACTCCAACGAAATCTCGCCCTCTTCACTTCGAACACTTCGAACGCAGTTGAAAATAAAATTATTTAAGTCTCACTCAGTTTCATTCTCATCAAGATTAGGGTGTTGTGCGATCGGAGTTGATTGATTCTCTGACGCAACGTGGGTCGTGGGGTCTGATCGTCGACACGGCTGATAGAGAGGTTTGAACATAGGCGAATAATTGTACCGTTGTTTTCCTCCAGATGCTTGATCCGGGTGCAAGCTTTTGAGATTTTAACTGTGACAACATTACATTTCAAAGAGCAGGTCATTGCGGACGCTCGACTATAATTGGTGATTGCTCGTCGACGAGCCGGAGTTCGTTTACTCTGTAGCTAGTTTAGACTTGTGTGGTCCACTGAATTTTTTCCCGCAACCATGGAATAGTAATTCGTTCCCGATTCAAGAGTATGGATCGATGTCATGCTGAAGGTGATGCTGAAGGTGATTGCGTCTAGCGCTGGTTGGCGGTCGCTCTACTCGACCGCTGTTGTACTCACAATACTCTTCACTTGCCCGGCGGGAGGGTTTGTCGAAAAGCAAGAAATAGATTAGGTTAGCTTCCGGAACAAATCATGTATCCGAAATTCAGCGCTCACTCCAACAATTAAGCAATTCCCCAGTACGGCAACTACTTTTCAAGGAAAACAACAAACAGAAAACCTCGAATTTTTCTCAGGATCCCCTTGATCATGTCCAGTGCTGACCATTGATCCCGCGCCGGTAATCCCTCGATCTGATCCCGATGACAAAAACCTTCCGTCGTGATCGATCGACATGACTGCCTCCATTACAGAAAACTCCCCAAATTTTCCCAAATCTCTAACCCTGACGAATATCGATGAGAGATGGGACCCAATTTGAGAGTATCGATTAACAGAGCGATGTGACCTGTCGATCGATGAGAGAATCGTCCGGAATGATAATAGATGGCCTGCATGCCTGAAATTTGTTTGGCGGATCGGTGCTTTTTGCTTTCAGGGAAAAAACAGAGCTTACACAGATCAGGATCACGGCAACAACATTTCATTACATTTGGGGTTTGGGGTTTACCCGAGGTGCAACACAATGACAAKACTCTGCAACTGGAGTAAAGTGGTTCTGGAAGCAAAGCGAGTTGAGAGGAGAGCTCCAAATTTAACTCCAACTGAGAAAGTGCACTTGGGAAGCTCATCAGAGCCAAATTGTAAGGAGACTCCATACTGGGAGTGAACAGTGATGGACGGCCAACGCCAGCGCCATTACTTTTCTAACTTTTCCTGTAAGGGAGGAACCACGTCACTACTTTTTGGCTTCTCTGCCCAAAACTTTAGTTCCATCAGTCCCACTAACAGCTTCCCAAATTCTTCTTGCAAATACTCTAAATCAGCCTGATTAGGAAGTTTTTAGTGGCACTGAGGGAGTATTTCATTACCTACCCACAGTCCCCTATTGGTTGTAACTTGACACCTATCCTACATTGGAAAGTGGCCCATCAACTTCTTGCATTTTATTTTGCTAGTGGATAAGGAGTGTGAAGGGGACTTGACAAGGAGTTGTTGGTTCTAAGGTAGGTGGTTGAACATTAACTCATTAAGAACCGTGGTTGATTTGGGAGGCACGTAAGACATTCTCTAGTCTCTAATTAAACATGGAATAAAATATCAAATCGTGATGCTTTCTGGAGATTTGACCATGCCGATGGAATTGGCATGAATGATTGGGCCTCCACAGTAAATTTTGTGGCAATTCAAGGTTCCCTAGGTATTGAAAGATTTTTGTATTTTCACCCCAAATTTCAATAGTTTTTTCAATCCCTAAACCGCATGCTAGCACAAATTGTCCTAATTCTTGTTTTAATGCATTTGATTTACAATTCTCCATACCAGTCCCCTTTTGTCCGTATCCAAATTCATTCTAAATCTTTGGCTATCAATGAAAAAGTGTCAATATCAACCCAAAATGGTCGACTAGTCCTTCATGGGTTAATAGGATTGAACGTAAACGATGGAAAGTATACCTAATCATGACCCTATCTTATTGCATTGCAATGCATAATTATGAGCATGTTCTAACTTCATTTTAGAACTTAAATCTAGAGCTGTCATTGATGGACTTGAGAGAGTCACGGAAGTTCTTAGAAACCTAGCTTTGACGCTCCCTATTCTTCTATTATTCATGTGACACAAGTCTATTATGTTAAAAATGGTTATCATAGATTTAGGGTTTGAAATAAAGAGGGGTTGTCTTGTGTTTGTAGTAACACAATTAGGTGTGGGTTGCAATTAAGTGTATGTACCTTATGCAGTCATTTAAATATAGCTAGAGAAATAACTTCCAACCTACCACTGACTAGTTGGTGTAAATTAATAGTTTGTTCAACTTTAGGTCCTAGTTTAGAGCATCGCCACCATAGGGCGGCCAAATCCCCACGGTAGGTTGGAGTTGAAGTGTAAAAAAGTTGCCTTTGGCCCAAAGGTTCCAAGTTCCCCTACTATGGCTCTTTATGCCCACACTATAGCCGGATCATGTTGGTCAACAAAGGGGCGGGGAGGGAGAGCATTTATGAAGGCCTTACAAGTTACTGACGCCAACAGCCACAAATTTGGCCTCTTTGTCCATCYCGGCGCCCTCCYRCCTTTACACGACCACCTCTTGCCATTAAGAAATCAACACGCCAAACAAGAAAACATGAGAAATAAACACAAAATAGTCAACCCCGGGCTCTCTCCAAGTTTCACCACACACCGGAAGCTACAAAAAAAACAATAACTTTCCCGTGCCCGGTGCTTTGAATTTTGTCGGCCGTGGCATAGTGGGGGCTTGTTTTGCTTGAGGGCCCGGCCTATGGCGTCCCAGCCAAGGAGGCCGAGCCACGGTGTGGATGCTCTTAAGTGTTACATTTATATATACTTATTGTTGTCGAGGATCTTTTATGATTTTGTAATAAATGAAGAATTATTGGACTTTCTTAGGTGTCTATTATGATTTGAATGCAAGATATTCATTCAAAGGCTCTTTAGGGTCATATAAGTAATAATACATCTCCCTTATTTGGTTTGGCAACAAAGTTTCTACTTAGGGTGTTCCTACCACCTAAGAGCATCCACACCGTGGCTTGGCCTCCCTGGCTGGGACGCCATAGGCCGGGCCTTCAAGCAAAACAAGCCCCCACTATGCCACGGCCGACAAAATTCAAAGCACCGGGCACGGGAAAGTTATTGTTTTTTTTGTAGCTTCCAGTGTGTGGTGAAACTTGGAGAGAGCCCGGGGTTGACTATTTTGTGTTTATTTCTCATGTTTTCTTGTTTGGCGTGTTGATTTCTTAATGGCAAGAGGTGGTCGTGTAAAGGTGGGAGGGCGCCGGGATGGACAAAGAGGCCAAATTTGTGGCTGTTGGCGTCAGTAACTTGTAAGGCCTTCATAAATGCTCTCCCTCCCCGCCCCTTTGTTGACCAACATGATCCGGCTATAGTGTGGGCATAAAAAGCCATAGTAGGGGAGCTTGGAACCTTTGGGCCAAGGGCAGCTTTTTCTCACTTCAACTCCAACCTATCGTGGGGATTTGGCTGCCCTACGGTAGCGATGCTCTAACATTGTCAATAACGTTATAGTGGCAGGTAATGCCACTTCTACATTCGAAGTGGAATGTCACTTGTGCATTAGAAGTGGCAATGTCTGCCACTTTCGATGAGATAGTGATGGTAAATTATGCATACTCTAGACTTACTTTGTACTCGCACACCTCCATTCCAAAACAATTTACCTMTAATATATACAATATTACCCTCTAAAGATCATACAATATAATTCATAGAATTTCTATATTGTAATGAATGCTTTCTACAAGAATCAACAAATTTAAAATAGACAAAATATCCTTCACATAGTACACAACTCTTTGGTTGGAACATTCAACTACTATTGATCATTACTACTAGAATAGGAGGTATAGTACACACCACAATATAATACCCTTCTTATACATTTGATCTACTAAATGCACACTAAAAACAATCCTCAACCAACATAAATCAATTATTATCAATATTCAATATATGCACTTCTTCACAAACAATAACTCAAAAACAACCATCCTCTATTTCCGCCACTTCCCATCTTTACAATCTTTCTATAATATAAGTTCCATATTACACTTAGTTAAGTAGGAGGTACAAGATAGAAGAAAAAACTAATTGTTAATAGCTTTAAGATGGGATTGAAATACACTAATCATAGTGGTGAGATTTGTAACAATCAAATTGAACCATGTGGAACTTTTTTTTTGAATGATCAAATTGAGGTAAAAAGGAATGTAGGATAGAATATCTTTAGAGAATCTCATTTTTATAAGCCCTATATTTTGCCCTTTAGCGACCGTGGTTGATTTAGGGGGAGCTTATTTTTTGTGTATACACTATACACTTTTAAAAGATAATTTGGGAAGAGTTTGGAGTGAGATAAATCTAATGGGACCGTAGAAATTGAAGCTACAAGGCGTTGGCTAATGGCTACATGCTGTGGAAAGAAAAAAGGTGATCGGAGCTTCCATATAGACATGATGAAAGAGTGAAGTGAGAAATGAGTCTATTGCAACCAAACAAAAGTCAAAGTGTCTTGCTAATTCATGTATATGTTTGAATTTCACAAATTAGATGATGGTGAGATTACTAAGCACCATTGTCTACTTGAAAGCTTGTGTATTTTGAAAAAAATTGTCCAAATTGGAGCTTGTTTGTGTATTTTATAGACTAGCACATATTTATTGAAACTGGCATACCTCGCGCATCATTGCATGCATCGCAACAAAATTTGGGTCGGATTAAACGTTTGAAGATGTTCTAAATCCTTCATTCTTTGTGTTTTTGCAAATTAGGTGTATTTTGACCTGCAACAAGCTTTTTGTCCAAAATTTGACCAAATGTAGGTCGACCGGTTACTAAAAGTTAACGTCATAGGCCTTTTTTCTTTTTTGTAAATGAGTGATTTTCAACCCTTGCTGAAAAGGTTGTCTACGCAAATACATTCCCTATATTAGTGTGTATAATAAATATTTATGAACTAGAAAAATGATAATATTTAATCAATTATAGTTTTTAGGTTTCTACTCAATAAAGAATGTCCACATCAATAAAAAAAAATTGATTTAAGGATTTAGAATGATAAAAAGGATTATTGGATTTCATCTCCCTTTACTAACCAATCAATTAATGCCTGAACCCAAAACAAATGACTTGGTGTTATGCCACTATGGTTAATAGAACAAATTTCCCTTCATTATTTTTCTTTAGAGATATGACAACATGCTCTTGTACATGCATGGTTTTAGAACCCTAATAGATGGACTTTTGAAAAGTTCTTAATCTAAGAATATCCAACATGGAATAATTATCTAAGTATGAAAAATAATGCAAAATATAATAATGAAAGTAATTCAAAATTTCAATAAAACCAATACTACTATATATAAAAAAACATAGAATATGTATGTATTGAGAGCTTTTTAACAAATACATTGACACCTCTACAATTTAAAAACATAAAGGTAGTATAGTAAAAGAGAATTTTTTAATAGACATACATTTTTCATAATATATTTTTACATTATGGAAATAATATCAATTTTCTCAGTTTTGAAATTATGACACATAGATCATAGTATAATTGAGGATAGTTTGTGTATATTGAAGTTTAAGACTACAAGGTTTTGGAATAGTTGAAACATGAATAAAAGAGTCCAATTTCAATATGTTGACATTTTATTGTCTCACCTTTACACTTTGCGCCACAATTAGTCACTATCCCCACGATTTGTGGGGATTCACTATATATATAAACATTCTTTAACTAGAATAATGACACAATTATTCTATATCARATATTGTTTTCTACCCAACCATGTAGCTTGTAGAAATAAACTCATAGTTATTATCAAGGTATCTGGTAGAAAATTGTTCTTGGATCCAAACAAAGGTAATTAATGTTGTACACTCTTTGTGAACTGAATTCTTTCAATCCAAACTTTATTTGGCACATAATAAACTTGGATCACAACTTGCATGATGGAGGATAAAAGGGAGTGCAACACTTTTCACTTGCATCCTTGACTTGGTTTGATGGCCAATACAAACTTTATTTGGCACATGATAAACTAAGATTACAACTTGCATGATGGGATATAAAAGGGAGTGTAATACATTTCACCTACATCTTGACTTGGTTTGAAGGCAATTAAGATACAAATAGATACTAGCACCAATTATGTTTACACATGAGGTGCAAGCCAGGACATAGTTGCTACTTTAGCCAAAAATGGTCACATCATAGCTTATAAAAGACGCAAGTTCAAACCCACCAATATCATCACCAGTTAAGTTTACACATGCGGTGCAAAGACATAGTTGCCACTTTAGGCAAAAATGGCCACCTCATAGCTCATCAGACGCAAGCTCAAACCCACCAATATCGGCACCACTCACTAGTGATGTTTACACATGAGGTGCAAGGACATAGTTGCCACTTTAACCAAAAATGGCCACATCATAGCTTATGAAAGACGCAAGTTCAAACCAACCAAATCGTCCTCACTTACGTTTACACATGAAGTGCACACCGACCAAATCGTCCTTAGTTACGTTTACACATGAGGTGCACAAGTGGTGCAAAGACATAGTTGCCACTTTAGACAAAAATGACCACCTCATAGCTCATGAGAGACGCAAGCTCAAACCCACCAATATAGTCACCACTCACTAGTGATGTTTACACATGAGGTGCAAGGACATAGTTGCCACTTTAACCAAAAATGGCCACATCCTAGCTTATGAAAGACGCAAGTTCAAACCAACCAAATTGTCCTCACTTACGTTTACACATGAGGTGCAAGTTCAAACCCACCAATATTGTCACCAGTTATGTTTACATGCATGAGGGGCAACTGTGCAAGGACATAGTTGCCACTTTAGCCAAAAATGGACACCTCATAGTTCATGAGAGACGCAAGTTCAAACCCACCAATATCATCAGCCATAGTTGTAAATACTTGGTTGAATTGAGTGGGGTCATGAAATTATCACTTGTGTCGTGGAGGTGCATTTCAACATTAAATTTTATCCCCAATTCAATGTAATTAAATGGCGACCTAAAAATTCTTGAATTTATACAGTACATTATAAACAATTTCGGCATGTAATGAACTTAACTAGGATCACAACCTCAAGTCTTAAGACCACCCCTAGCTCATTACTCTAGTCATTTTGTTGGTCTACCAAATCCATGTTTCTACTGGTGGATGTACTCACATTTTGTCATAGACCCCATTGACAAATAATTAATTAATAAACTACTTAAGCTTGATGAAAGAAGCTCTGTCACTCAGTGAAGCAGGTGCACATTACGACCAGTATCCACCTTGGGCACACATCCTTAATTTAATTCTGTGTTTGCTAAGAGTCTCAAAGAATCGTTTGATTTGCAGTGACTACTTCATCCACAGTTAATGTCACAGTTAATTTCACAATAATTATTAATACAGAAGAACACATGATACAAGTACTACAGAATGATCAACAGATTGCTTTCTTTTTTGCAGGCAAATAGAATTCTACATCATCACAGCAGATTTGATCGACCTGTTCGAATTCATCGCCATCAACGTTCCTTCCAATGGCCGCACAATTGCAAAATATTTCTCTGCTTGCTTCTGCACACATTGATCCCACATGAAATGCTGCGAGTGCACCATGGTTTCTCACAATTACGACAGATTTGTTGAATGCCAGAGACATGTAAATTTTAGGGTTTTCAATTTACAGTTTTGTCGTTGAGTGTCTACTAACCTTTCCTTCCTCAGAGCTTTCAAGTCCTGGATCCTCGTAGAAGAATCCCTTCACTCCTCTCTTCGCCTGTTGAGGCCATCACGAATAGCATTTTATTTAATATCGATGTTGTACCGACATTAAAACTAGGGTATAGATACTAAATTTGTGAGTGGATATACTTACAGCAAGTGTAGCTTGTTCATCAGATCCCTCATATAGAGATTGCTAATTATTAATTGAAATTTTGTACAGAATTCTTACAGGTTTCCTATCACAACGACGTTCTTATGCTTGCTACACATGAGTTACAGCAACAACTGACAAGGGTTTAGGGTTAAAGAAACTTATGCATGATTGCGTACATTAGGATCTTCGTGAGGCCAAAGGGGTCTGACAATCGGTGGCCTCTTCTTCAACCTTGCGGCGGTTTCGATGGTCATCTGGTTGGCTTGTCCGTAGGTAGTGGTATAGTGGTTGTTGCGACTGTGGTCAAGGTTCCACATGTAGTCTGGATTCTCATGGCAAGGGCGCTGCTCACCCCAACCCAACTTTCGGAAATCAATCGCTACCCAAAATAAAATCTGTGCTCATGCGTCTCTACTGTACCCGAGGAGAGAGAGACTCGGAGGAATGACCGGATCAGTTCCAAAAAGAAGAAATTTGAGGTATCCAATAAAAAAGAAACATGCACATTCAAATAGCGTTACTTGAAAAGAAACTTCTGTAATCTTATCATTGGAAATCTCAAACTTTCTTTATTTCAGATTTTACAAGTGTTCTTCAATCCATGGCAGTGCGGCAAGTGTGTAGAACATTTTACAGTTTCGTTTTAGAGAAGGTACTAAAGTGATTGGAGTATCGTAGCAATTTGGTTTCCATCATTCTAAGAATGAATTTCTTGTGTTGTAATGTCAAATAGGGTTTACAAAACATTTCATCAGAGAGGATTCATTGAAAAATGAATTAAGGATTTATATTGAGGATTGAATGGAGAGAAGATATACAGA
>VACF01000255.1:0-68363 GCA_006891605.1 Pleurozium schreberi | reverse complement strand
TTAATACATCATACACCGCATACGGACAGACCGGAAAGAGCCTAAAAAGAGTGTGATGAAAATACTGCTTGATGTGCACCAAAGGACCTATTTAACCCTTAAAGGACGGACCTATCACCGCTGGCAAAGGCGGGGTGCAATATGTAGTGCTTGACTGAGGGAAAAAAACACTGTTCATGCACATGTTTAGCTTTGGATAAATTGTTCAAACCAATACTTGATGCTAGCCATTCAAAAATTGCGAGAAGGGCTCTGTGGCACAAAACACTTTCATGTGAAAATCTTTATTATCTTCATAGAATTAGGGCTACCTAAAAATATGGAAGCAATTAAAGACACTAAATTTGACTTCCCATTGTGATTGACATATATGTGGTCACTTTCAAAAAAAGAACGGATGAAAATTAGTGAGTGTCCACTCACCAGATGAGATTTTTGTCATCCAAAGGACAATAAACGTCCTGGGCGTCGTCCAAGGGTTAATTATGCATCGCGCAACCTTCTATTTACAAAAGATTTGCTGCAGAGAAGCGAAAAACTGCAGTAAAATTTACCAATTCAACATGTCCCTTGCATGTCACTCAATAGAAGCCCTGCACATGGGTCATGTCGAATTTCCTCGCATCTGCCACGTCACAAAACACTCCCGATGAAACGCATGTTTGCAATTGATGATACACTGTGAGGACGATGCAGTAAACTCTTCATGACAAATGGGACAATCGCCACTCCCATGAAAGGTCTTCACGCTTCTTCGACTTGGCAGATTCTTGGCTGTTATGTTGGTAGGTCAGGGCGATTTGCTCTATAGAGATACCTTCGTCGCCTTGGATTGATTCTTTAAGCTCCAATAGAGTGCTGTCCAAGCTGGGGAGAGAGACTTGCAATTGGAAAGTTTTCGCGGGGGAAGGTGAGGACGTAATTTATGATTACTCCGCCAGGGATGGCACGAGGACGCACGCGGGTGTGAACTAGCTGCAAAGMGGACAGCGCCGATGCGGCGGTCAGGGAGGAGAGACGAGAGATGGCGGCTGTCGTCCAAGAGCTGTAATCGCTTTCCAGGTATGAGTCCCGTGAAAATAGGAATCATTCTGGAATATGGAGTGTAGTTCGAAAGACTAAACCTTAAGCATGAGTGGGTGGGATATCGATTCGGGGATCTTCTCAGCCATRCCATGCACATCAGAGGATCTGGGCAAGGAATAAACTAACCATGTACTCSGAAAGACTTCACTAYAAYTGTCGCTGCGTCTGCAATCTCCGAGGTTCGTTTGAGGTTCAAAACTTGCGCAGCATTGTGGTACCACACTATGGCTACCAACACTTGTGGAAGAAGATGCTSCCGCAATGGRCTATTAAGAAGATCGCTGCTGCAATGGTAGCTCAAGAATGRGAAATTTTCTCGAATTGGTGGCTTTCTGACCACGCAGAGTAGTTAGAGTATCAGAGGTAATCACCATGACACGAAACGGGGTGAAGCAAAACCCACTCTCCAAAACRATGTTCAGGAATGAACATGTTTTAGAGACATCTACGGCCAGCACCGTACAACAAATAGATAGATAGATATTTTTACAAAAGCTGATGCAAGCGGTGGGTGGGGTCAGCACACTTGCAAGCTTGGATCCTATCACAGGCTCCAACTCCTTATGGATGAATGTAAAATCACCATGTAATCATTCTCTGCAAAGAAACATAAACATATACGTCTACAAGACTGTTCTACAGCTCAGCATACGTTCCTGAAGCTATCAAGTGGACGATAACTTCATTTTTGTCTTCAAGAATTTTGAAGCAACTGGATCGATTCTATGGCATAAAACACGTAGTAGGGTATCTGCATCAGACGCAAATCGTGTCGATCCTGTTCTTGTTTGGTTTGTCCCTGCTGCCATTTGCTCACTTGATCGCTTGAAGGTTTCAATCACCTGGTTGGTCTGCAGGAAAAATTACGGTAGTCGGAATTCGTTAATAATGTTTGAAACAAGGCGGTGAGATGGGAAAAGGGGGGAATCAGAAGCAGACGCAGGATAGCAGAAATTTGAGAAACTCACATCGAGACTGTATAAATTGAGAATTTGTTGAACGGAGGCAGCTGCGTTCTCCACAACACCCTTTGGCAGCCCATCTCCTTCTGCTATAAAGAAATCCTGAGAAGTTGAAGAGAAAGAGGAAATAGTCAGGAGAAAATGCCAAAAAAACATTCTGAACAAAATCCAACAGGCGTTACTRCAATAAGTKCCAGTGRACACTAGGAGAAGTTCATATGACATACTTTGAGCACATTCACGTCTTCCTCCAACATTGTCGAGTCGCTTGCAGAGAAACCTCTGGTTGGTCCTCCATCCAGAAGCACGCGAAGCAAAGCATCCTGAAGTTAACCGAGACAAATMTTTTAAATCCAGCGGCTAGAGCAGTATGCTCTCAACAATTGAGACTTCTGAAGGCTATATCTCAGKATACTGTTGATAATTGAAAAAAAAGATCAAACGACGATTCCAATGCAGACTCAGTCATTTTAGGCATTAGCATWTCCGAAATCCTACAAATAAGACTAAAAGCAATACAAACAATAAACTGAAAGCAACATAATTGTAGAGTCGTACCAAGGCAGCTTGCAAGAGTCCAAGTACAACACGATCTCGAAGGGGCTCCACAATCACTTCACAAAGCTCCCCAAGCACCTGCACATTACCCGTATGCCATGTTACAGGATTAACGAGAAACGAGTGCAACACTTGAGCAATTTTGTCGTGTTGGACTCAAATGCCAAAAATATAGAGAACATCATGATGCTTAAAACTGGACTCTAACTTACGAAATAAGTACGTCAGAAAGAAGGATACTTACAGGGTCAAGACCATCTACCACCATTTGCATACGTGCTTGGGAAACAGAAATTTTGTACAAACCATCAATAAAGGTCTCCCTCATATCCCAAAAAATCAATTTGGTTCCTAAAAGACARAGTAACAAGACCACGTGAGTGTTGCCGGACATAATAGAACGACCATATGTTTTGATCTGCAAGAAAGGACTACCAATTGCTATAGGATTTGTGATTTACGAGGGTCCGCCAATCCACTAACTAGTCCGGGAATGAAATGTTACCTAGTTGAACAACTACTCTGTTGGTGTACTGTTGCAATGCGTTATCAAACCCACTGATAAGGCCTTTCAACTGAGGTAATCTCATAGGAAGATTCAGTTTGAAGAATTGATCTATAGTCTGCTCAAGCCCAGAAGTGCAGCCCACAGTTAGTACTAATAAATAAATGATAATTTGTAATAATAAGTAAATGATAAACAGCTGATTTCCATTAAATAGAGACCCACTCTACCATTACCGTCTACTACTTAAAATCTTCGAAGAATGCATGCCACAATAAGGCGTCGATTGAGATTCTTCAGAGAAAAATATACAGTAAACTAGAACACCACACACCTCCTCCACAATTCTGAAGACCTCCACAATTGATCCTCCATGTCGTTGCTGAGCGGAAAGAGGTTGCCATTTCTGCATACCACTAAAATTAGTGAGACTAGAAGAGAAACCTGCAAAGGTGAACCAAGGATACAGACAAAATTCCCATGACGAGAAAAATAGGTGAGACGGTAGTCTAGTAAAGACTAATACACAGAATCAAGTACTTAAGGATATAACCTTACTTGAATTTCTACAAAAGCTTTCAGAGTTGTGATTGAGCACAACTGGAACATTAAAAAAAAACAAGAGGATACTCAAGGATGAATTGCAGCAAAAACTCGCTCAAGTAGGTGAAGAGACATACTTCCTGATGCGCTGATCGATCAACCCACTCTGTCAACTGTGAGAGTTGAGTATTAACCCATCTCATTATTATTGTACCTGAAACAACTTCCACCTGCCAAGTAGAGCGTTCAACGTCAATTATTCATCAATAGAAAGGAGACCACATAATTTCCAGCAAGAATACTAGATCAATATTTTGAGAGTAAGATTCTTTAATCCAAGCAGTACGTAAGATATAGGTTAAAAAATCTCACTATTCCATTTTAAATCATGCCTTGCAACGTAATTCTCACCTGGTATGGTGTCATCTGCTGTTCGAAAACACGCCTGGCATCTTCATCATCAGTAACGGATGCAATAAGCTCCATCAAATATTGTTCAAGGCTATCTGCWGCCGGTAAGACAGACGAAACATCGTCTGTAAGTTGTGAGACCTCGTCCAGAAAGGGTTTCTGCAGACCAACCACTGAATAGATTAGTTAAATGAGAATTTGYCACCAATGACAATCTCCAAGCTCGAAAACTAACTTCATTAGAGCATTACCAATTCTTTTTGGTAAAGTGTATGCAATAAGCATGCACTAATGGCGATGGCCTGAGGGTGCCACTTAGAGAGAATAGGCGAAAAGACATTAGCATCCTTCTTAGCCAATCTTTGAACCTCATATGCAAGCTGAGCTAGTGGATGCTTCTCGTCGTGCTCTTGATTTTGTTCTACTTCCTCCACAATCTGCAAAATAACAAGTCCAGAAAAATTTAAGCATCGTCGACTTTAGTGAGCTACGAAACTTACTGAAGGAAGAAGAAACGACAAAGAGAATAGTGCAAAAGCAAAAGGAACAAAGGGGTGTTTATGCAACCAGCTCATCCAGTATTAATTAYATCAGAATTAAACAGAATCATTGATWAAAAAAAASACTGTGCCAGCTCTAAGGTCAGTCGCTGAAGTAGCTTCATCTGGACTACGAAACTTCTGAATGAACACTGAGAACTCACTTCATGTCGGTCTCATCCTCTTCTGCCTTTGGACAACCATAGTTGGGAAGCTAAGAAGCTCAGTTGGGAGGACGTCGGCACAAAAGGGATTATTCAAATTGTGTAGGATGAAAATAAAAATATCGCTCAAGAATTAACCTCAATGCTTTAGAAAGACGCAGTTTTTTATTACGATTTCCTGTAAGTTTACTATTGGCTAGGGCACTTGGAGGTTAAGGGCAGAACGGACTCTTCAGTCTGTCTGGAGAACATATGGACAGTGAATGTTGTTCTCTAAGGGGCACTGACCAAAGAAACTACCACTATTGCAATCAACATTTCTAGAGAACACTTTTCAAAATTGCAGTGTACTTGGAATAGAATAGCAGAACACAAACTATCTAATAACATAGCCTCCAAAGCGACAGTGCAGACATACCCTGTTATAAGCCGATTTCACAGATGACACTATGTAATCTTCAGCCTGCTTAGCAACAGCCGCCATTTCTGCAGCAGATGTCATTCTTGCCACCTGAGTGCAGCAGCATTCTATTCAGGTACTTCATATCATATAACAAACGCGCATACCATTTGAAACAAAAGGATCTCAAATTGTTTCAATTCATAACAAATAGACAATCGCGATAAAGAATCTGAGAGGATTGCTTCGTGACCATGAATTAGACAGCCGACCATAACGTCAATTCCATGTTCCTGGATCTCTAAGCAGAGCTTCCATGAGTACTTTCAAAAGGACTAATAGAGCAGACAGTAATTAATCCAAAAGATGCCATCTGTCAGACGGTACACTATGTTGCAACACCAAGCGATCACATAAAATGCTCAGAGATGAACGCAAAACATGTGAGAACCAAACCACGCATATTAATTTTGTACATACCCCTGAGTGCTCGTTCTCATCAGCAATCAGCCGGCCAGTAATCATCGCTACCGTTACTAAAACCTCCATTTTGCTAGGAGCCTGTACACAAGGAAAGATGAACACAAAAGATAATAGGCATCAAAAATACAATTGATTTATACACACTCAGGTCAATAAAAATTGGGATTGGAACTACTGAAAATAATCTTCACAAACGTCCTGCGTCTGCTACGAAAGCTCAAGCAATAACAAGAATTTAAGTGGTGACAGTCAGAGAACTCCACCACGACGCAACAGGCTTCGGAGAGATCCTCTACTCTAAAATAGCGAAGAGTAAATTAATTTGGCATAGTTCTTACATCTGCAAAATGTAGATGGTAGTCTTCAAGTTGTTTGTCAGCCCATTGTTTAATTGGCATGAGCACTGACTGCACGTACGAAAGTTCATGRGGTCCATCAGGCCCTTCCACAAGAGCTCTCAGTCCCTTCACATAGAACCTTTCTTGAGTACTGCGCTGGCTATCAGATGCAATCCTCTTCATTTGTTGTGCTGCAAGTTGCAGCAACGCTGGCTCACCTGTCAAGACATGCTGTAAACAAGAAATAAATCAGCAATAAGYTATAAAATAGAGGACAGAAAATAATTGGCCTAAAACCAAAAATCTTCTCATTTTTCTGCAACTAAAGTAGGAACTTGCACAATGATTATGAACMTARAAAACGACCTAAAACCAMAGTATCTAATTRAYATGTATTTGCCTAGCTATTTTACCTGACGGAAAAGAACCCATGTATAACAAGTGTCATGAATTGTTTGTGTGATTCCCAGAACACGCCAGGTAGACTTCAGCATTTCCAGAATCTCTTCAGCTTCCTGTCATGGATTTGTCCAGGCAAATATGAAACAAAACGATGTCTAGTTGCACAGTCAATTAATAAGAAACGGTATCGTTCCAGCCAAATTTCAAAACTCCAGAACCAAGTTACAATTATGGAAACAGTGAAAGACCCTGTAAACACCTTTCACATTGAACGTGAATTAGTTACAACACAGAGAAGCAGRGAAGAAGCAATCCACCAGAAAGTTACCATACCTCGATAAGTTGCCCTTCGTCCAATACATCAAACACACTCATGAGAAGCTTCTCATAGATACGAACATTCACAGGATAACCATCAGCCCAATGGCAAACTTCTCCAGTATGGTCCCCTCTCCCAGCTCTTTCTGCCAACGCAATAGCCACACCYCTTATGCCTCTCAGGCTCTCAGTGTGTTGAGCAGGACCAGCCGGTGATGGTAGAGTCTGTACAGGCAACCACGTGAAAACTGAACTTGCTGACAGGATCACTCTTCCAAAATGGTGAAATATCCAGGGCATATTTAAAGCACACCAGGAAGCTACAGGCACCAGTGATAACGGTTTAAAGAATTGCTTTAGATACTCGGGTACAAAATAAATCAGTGAATCAGTGTACATTCGGATACATACTGCCAGGCATAGATACAGAACCATGGGACAAGCTATTACCTCTGCTTCTTCCAGTTTAGCAATCAGACCCCTCAATTCCAACACAGAGCGATCCGATGGTTCAATCCCAACAAAAGGGTGATTCAGCAGGCCTTCCACCAACAGACTCGTCTGTACACCAAAAATGTGCTTTAATATCCTCGTTCATAAGGAATACATAATCATACGCAGGCCTGATTCAGATATGCCAATTTCAATACATAACTTGRACAGCAAGTAGTTYTTCATAAGAACTCACTATGATATTAAAACTTCCCCCAAATCTAGTTCAACATGCAACTTCAGCTTATTCCTCTCAATGCAACAGAGAGAAAATGCGAACTAACCTGCCGTTTCGACCAACGAATGTACTGTATTTTATCAGGGAAAGCAGAGTGAGGTACAGCATTCAGGAGCTCTAGAGGAACAAGYAGTGTGTCCATCCTTTTTCCAACCCTTCCKGCAGATGCGTGTAGAATTGCTTCTCTTGTGCGTCGATCAGAAGCTCCTGAAATCTGGATCACAATCCGGTTAATTACGTTATTTGAAAGAAAAGGCCAGAGTCGAAAAATCTGATTCCTCTTGAAACATAAATAACTAACCGGTAGCTTCATAAGTGACAACATCGATATCTAATAAGCGATCACCAACAACTGATAAAACATAAAGAAGAGAGCATCAAAACTTCAGAGAGAGCAGAAGGTTGAAAATCCCATTTGCGGGTATGGACATCAGAACATTGACAATGAGACCAGAAAGAAACTCCGTAAAAAATGCAGGTGACCATACTGAAACAAGGGAATCCGGGGAACGTATATGTATGCATCGAATGTACGCTTTAAAAGACGCTCAAAGCAAAGCTAACATTAAAAACGATAGCTACGAATTGAGAAGAGAAGTTGGTACAAGTTRGCAATTCTAACCTCCATTTGGGTGCGCATAGTTTCCATGAGCCCCGCAAGTCCTGGAGCTCGTGTGGGAGCTGGTACATACTTTTCTGTCTTGGTTCTTGTAAATTTTCTTGCCAGCTTCGACTTCTTCTCCTCCTTTTTCTCTTTGGCTGGTGAAATTAGACCTCTGCATAGCAAGCAGGCAAGACAATATTGTTAATATAATATACATGTATTAAGATTCTGACCAACCATCAATTAGCCTTCTTCGAATCTAACAAGACAACATATGCAAAGCAATTGCGTCAAGATTTGCAAAAATAAAATTCATGTAGAAGAGGACGAAAGGAATACCCAGCAGCACCAACGGACACAAGTAAGACCTCATAAGCCGTTTCCCTCAAATCATCATCAGATAGTCCTGCACTTGCCACATGAACTTCAATGAGATAATGGGACCCGATACGTAATCAAATCACCTCCAGCTATATAAAAGAATCATCGGCAACTACAAATAGAATATATTGTCCAAAGAAGATATGCCGTGCATTTTAAGGATTGGAAATTCGATGTCAATGTCAAAACATTATAATCTGCAACGAGTTGCGTACACCTCATCTGAAGCCACAGCGTCTTACAACTTGGTGACATACAAATGCCGACTCTTATACAAATACATGAATTAACGAAAAACTGAGATTCGGACCCCGTGTGCGAAGCACTTGCAGAACTTCTCTCTCAAGCCACCACCAATTCATATTTAACCTATTCTCATGTGATTGCTTTAAACCTATGATTACGATTGAAACGATGAACACCCGGATAGCATGCTGTTTAGTGAGAGAATCAATTCAATAAGAGACCTCGTAACCAGGTTGGTAGGAACGGGGACAAAGGTACCTGTAGCAAAAGGGGGCAAATCTAATACAAAATTACTGATATCATTCAGGGCGCGCTTCGATTTTTGAGGAAGTTCATCATCGTCCTCATCTTCATCCAGTTCGTCATCATTATCCACAAGCTTTGACGGAGTGGATTGCAGAGAGAAGCTCTTTTTATACGTCAGCCCTAAAGGTGTGGCAGGATCAAGAGACCCCTTATGAGGGGGCGGTCGTGATGGAATAGGACCACGCGGGAAAATCGAGGTAATAGAAGGGCAGCATCGAGCCAATCTAACAAGAACACTACCCTCTCCATCCCCTATGCTTACTTACGACAACCATACAGACCACTGAACTACGCCTCTCTTCTGCTACCACACCGATTCTTCTCTCCTTGATCCTAACATAGTCATTCTATAACCTCATTCGCTTGATAGAATACATCGCCGCTATTAGATCGTCATCCAGTTTCAATGAGGGAGGTCTCCCTCAATGCAGACCAATGCTGTTCAATACAAGAGGAGGAGGCAAGTACTAACACTCACCCGTCCATGGCGCTCCACTAGGACTAATCTCCCCAATAACGCTGACAAAAACACAATCGGAAGACTCCCAGCTCCAAAACACGATCGAAAGAAAGCTGCGTCCTCCAACAGAAGCCTCAAATCCTGCTCACATCACCAATTCGGATGCGGAGAAGGGCGCCGTGACCGGAAATTCGAAGCAGAGGTGCGAGGCGTGGGGCGGAATTGGGAGGAATAGTGCATTGCAGCGATCGGGGATTTCCTAAATGAAGCAAAACACAAGCTCGTGAGAGCGGGGAGAGACCATTAGCAAGCGTTTGGGTTGAGGAGAAGAGGGTTGGACGGAAGGGAACCGGCATTTCATCCGTGGTTTCCGTTGCTCTCAATCCCCTGGGAACGGAGTCCTACTGAGTTGGACTGGATGAGGACTCGGACTCGGAAGAATGAATGATTTGCGCGGAGAACCGTCCTGTGCCTAAACCAATGCCCTGACCAATTATGCGTGTTTCTTACCTATGACCACAGTGCCTATGACCATTGTTGGAGACGGTTCAGAAGTCACTTCAATCCCAAAATGAATGACACTTCAGAATATTTAGTTCCTTCCACATTCCATAACATTCAGGAGCAGTCCACATTAAATAGAGAAATTAGGTTGCCTTAGCCCCCATATAGTTACTTTACAAGCCATCAAAAATTAACAAATATTTCTACAAGTATTTGTATTTGTACACATGGAGGTTCATGAGTTCTAACTATACCAATAAGTAATTCAAAAGTAGTGCATTCTTGAACAATAATAATAAATAGTTATATTGTGTGAATTGTCGGGAAATAGATGAGGGGCAATCTAATTTCTCTATCTAATTGCCTTGTCTCCAACCAAATGCTGTGGAATATTTTACGTCATTCCGTCCCCACATGGAATGGTGTAGAATATTCCACACCATTAGTACCTTAATAGCCATGTGACAAATTTGTCAAATTGTAAGAAATCATGCTAGTGGTGCAAAAAAAGCAAAATGGTCATTAACTTAATAAGTTTGTCATGCGGTTTTCCTTTTGCATTTGATAGCTACAAAGTGAGTTGATACAATACAACAAGGCAACATGGCAACGGACAATTGGCTAATTGGATTTGTGATATATTTGTCATGCTACTTGCAGATTCTATTAGTTTGTGGTAGGGCTTTAGTGAATCTTTGACAAACTCGCTATTCATTAACTTATTGGATGTTCTAGCCAAAATTGCAAACGATCACAACCAAAGTTTATCTAACCATTGAAAATGTATTTGGATGAATTTTGTTGATGACATCTAAATTCACCAAAAGGCAACCTTTGAAGAAGCTACAGAATGTTATGTTAAGGGGATTTTGATTGTCCAACGCTATTCTTTTTGACATATTGCACCATTTTATACACCACTACCAATTTGCTTATATTTGTACTACCTTGCACACAAGAATTGTGCTACATATTATGCCCTCATATTTGATATTATCTATATATAGTCTTACATATAGTATGAAATAGAGAAGACAAATGAATACTTAGGTGACTGATTGTCTATCAATACAAAATGGAATGTTATTTCAAAATGTTCTTAAAATTTTTTTTCTTGCAAAGACATCTTTTACAAGTATTAAACTCTAATTTTTGTAAAGTATATTTTATTTTATTTTTTGTAAATAATTGTATAAAATCAAAACAAGAGCATATTCTACCTTTTTTTAGCTAATTGACTCCCAGATAATTAATTATAACAAAGTGTGATACAATTCTAGATTAATACTAAATTGTTAAAAACATTGTCAACAATGCTGAAAAAATTGTTAGAAATTTCTATTATTGAAATGTGCGCAAACAAAAATGTCTAAAATGGTATCAAAAATGGCTTTCAAAATTATTTCTAAAATTTACAAATTGCATCAAGCAAAAGCACAAAAACTGAGTGGTTTCTATCCTACTATAGGAATGCATCAAATGCTTATGGGTTGTTGACTTTAAAATTTATAATTAATTWAAAATAATCTACACACTTAGATAGATAGACTTATAGAGAGATAGATATCATTTTTGAAATACATAGGTGGGGCCTCTTGGAATCATGTACTTTGATGTTTTTGTGAGCACATGAGTTTGCAATTTATCCAATCTTTTCTATTTGTATCATGATCCATGCATTACACAGCTCTATCACTTTCTCTTAGGTTGCTAGGAGCTAGACTCCAATAATAAAGCTTGTCCTAGTATCCTAGAACATTGTAGGTAGAATTGTGCTACATTATCAAGGCAAAGCTTCTTCTAGTGTTYTAGGGCATTGTAGGCAGAATAATTCAACATTATCAACAAACACTTAATATGAAAAAATTTCTGATAGTATTTCATTGCATTGTAGGTAGAATGACACTACTATTGTAGGATAGACACTCTAGCCTTTTATGTTTAGAATGTTATGAAAAAAATTAAATACTAGATTTGGTTTCTTCTAATTTTTCAAGGAACAATTATAAATGTTTTTTGATGATTAGAATACTTTAAAACAAGGGCTCAACATTAGGAATGACATTTTATGAACACTCTCAATTTATTTGAATTACAATGTCAATGTCTATAGTACATTTATATGCAATTTGTTTTAGAGTTGCTAAGGAAATCATGGATGTCCAACTAGCTTGAGCATATGGTTGAGTTGTCCAAACATGTACATATGTCTCCAAAAACAAATTCTCAATTTCCATTTAAATTTTTTTTTCAACATATTAGGTTCAGATTTTTTTCCAACAACCAAAGTAATAAAGAAAAAAAATTGTGACAATTTTCTATATTTTAAATTTTAAACTTTTTTCAATATTTAAACTTGCTATTAATACCTTTAATTTTTATAGCCACTTTTAATAGAAATTTTCAAGATTTTTTAACCAATTCAAAGCACCTTGGTTTTTTTGTTATCTTGTACTCAATGTTCAGAGTCAACATTTCCTACTAAATATTGAATTAGAGTTAATATATATTTAATTTGGTAGAAGCTTGAAAATAACAAGATTCGATTTTTCCATATTATCTAAATAAATAAATAAATAAAAATCCCAAAATTTGGTTGTCTATTTTCAAAAACATTTTTTAATTGACCTTGTGGCACTTACTAACTCTTCAAGTTTACAACAAATACAATAACAAATTGATTAGCATCCTCCAATCCTCCTTCAATACAACTAACTAATCAATCTCTCCCAATCATTTAAAAAAAATTTGTGCACAAGACCTTAACTAGTAGTGCACAATGAACTATTAACACTTAGTGTTGGCAAAGTTGATATATGAGTTTAAAGCTTCAAAATTCATAAGAGGGATCAATTCAATGCAATACCTCACCTATTCATATTTACCAATAAACTGCTACTCATAAGGTGAGGTTGTAGGATTGTAATTGGTGGTGTATCTTCTCTAYGCTTGAAAATCAATTGTATTTTGGGTCAAAAATTTCTTACCAAAACCTAGAATTTCATCACATCTAATGATTTAAAAAAAAATCTATAGGTCCCTAAAATCTTGGATGGCTTTACAATAGGTACACCCAAATCACCATTTTTTCCATAGAGAACAAATTCTATTAAAAGATTGTTGAAATTTGCATACTTTGTGGTTGGAAAATGATAGGAGATTTCATTGCACTAAAAGATGCATCAATTAGATTCCATGTGCAAAAGTTATAAAGGTCGATGATTTTTGTAAAAGATGTTCAAAAATCATTTCTTCAAGAATAGGTAGATATTATTCATTTAGGAAATGTGTTTTATTGTGGACATTTGAGCAAGTGGCGCTTTTAGGCACTTGCTTAGACATAAAGTAGGAATCACAATTGTCACAAACTTATTGTCAAGGTTGATTTCTCAAGTGACCATTGCCTAAAGTAAACTCCCTGTTGAACCTGGACCTGCAGAATCGGCAATCAAAGATTACGTGCCGATGGCATGTTGCAGATCTGCTGCAATCTCAGCTGGTGGAGAAGATAAGAGAAAACTGCAACACGAGGCCGGCCTCGCACATTCAAGCACATATATTAAGAACGACGATCGATATGAACGGAGCCAGTGATCATTCCGAATTCTAAGTTTACTCTTTCGATTGAACCATGACAGACAGCAGCCATGATGTGGAGGCAGTGCCTGAAGATGTTGGACAGAGCTTCTTCAGACATTTGGCGGTGACCGTGCACGCACTGAAGCTGGTGCAACCTGCCGAGCTGACGAAGGAAGGGCCTTTCTATCTCTCCAACATTGATCAGATGCTGATCGTGCCCGTGGACACGTTCTTCGTGTACTTGCCGAACGAGGACCGGAGCTCGGAGTCCGTGTTTTCGGTGGTGGAAGACGCACTTGGAAAGCTTCTGGTGCCGTATCACTTCATGGCGGGGAGGTTTGAAGTCGACCGCGGTGGTAAACTGACGAGCCATTCCGATTTGCTTTAATTTTCTTCTTGTGTTTTGAAACAAAAAAAACAATAGGAGTCTTGGTTTTTCACAATGAAGTTGACTCTAGTCTCGGTGGAAAGTGAGTCTGTGTGCCAAAAGGTGAAATCAATCCAGTGGTGTCGTATTTTTTCACAATGAAACACATCGTGATGGAGAGAGAGTTCAAAAGATGAATCCCATGAGACGTTATTTGTTGTCTTCTTGTTCAATGAGATCATACGTCTTGATGGAAAGAGTTCAAAAAGGGGAATCAATTCAACAATATCTCAGTTTCTGTTGTTCGATTTAGAATCACCACAGACAATAATATACTCCTGTTTTAGTTATTTCTTTTAATCTCAAAAACTCATTTACTTTTGTTATTGAATAATAAAAAATAATGAATCTATTTGTACATTGTGGGTGGGAAATTTAGGTGGGAGGTTGCAGGTGAACTGCAATCGGGCAGGTGCGGCCTTCGTGGCGGCGTCTTCAGAGCAAACAATTGAAGAGATGGGCGACTGGAAGGTGATGAACCCTGAGTTTCGAAAGCTGGTGCCGTCACCTCCAGACGTCCATATCCGACTGGAGGATAATTTCTTGCTCATGGTTCAGGTAGTTTCAATTCATCCTCAGGTTCTCAAGCTCATAAACATTCCACACTAGATCGATAGCCTCCCTTTTTGTCTCCCACAAATTGAGAACCAAACGGCCAATCCACAGCTTTAAATTCTGTGGTTTACCTCTTTACGTTTTTCTCCCTGAACTGACATTAAATCATGTACTTTAAACGTAAAGAGGTAAACTACAGATTGAATGTTTCAAAAGCCTTAATCTAAGCTTGTGGGAGGGCAGGCAAAACCTGAGATTGGAAAGGAGAGCTCCCCAATACAGCCCACTCCGTGCACTCGTCCATGCACCATGTACAGTACAGTGCACATTGCCGAGTGTTCCCCTCAACCAAAAAATTTAAGCAAAGCTCAAAAGCAATTGAATCTGAGCTTGCAAACCAAGAGTTTGTGCAGGTGACGAGGTTCCGTTGCGGTGGTTTCACAGTTGGCATCCGAATGAGCCACTCCATGTTCGACGGCTTGTCTTCGATTCAATTCTTTCGCAGCTTCTGCCAACTCTCTCGCGGGGAGCCTCTGACGTCCTTCCCCGACCTCGACCGCACCATTCTGAAGCCGCGRGAGCCGCCWTCACCGGAATTCGACCAYCCCGARTGCTTCAAACGGAATGAAATCACAGGCAATAGTCTGGAAATCACGCCGGAGTATGTCACCAAGCACATCGCTTTGTCCAAGTTGGAGATTCAGAGGTTGAAATTGATCGCCATGGAGGACGGGAGTGTCGGGAAGTGCTCGAGCTTTGAGGTTACTTGTGCGCATTTCTGGAGAGCCAGGACGCGGAGCCTGGCCTTTGAAGGTGAGGAGGTTTCGAAGATTTTGATCGCGGTGGACTTCAGAGGCAAAATGAAGCCGATGATCTCGCCCAACTTCTGCGGGAACACCATCATCTCCGCACATGTCAGCGCCCCGGCTGCCGAGGTTGGGTCTCGAGCATTACTTGATTCCCCGTGAAATCATTTTGCCTAATGGGTTGTCATGGCTCCGAGAATCTGGTTGAGGTCGACCAAGTTTTGCACATTGTTTTCGTGTTTGCGGTATCCAAAATACTGATTCCGGTAAACTACAATTCAAATTCTGATTACATATTCCCCCGCATATTCCCATCTTCTTCCTTAAGTCTTCAGCATATCAAAAGATCTATCGAGCTCTTGTCCTCGAGAAGCTCAATCCAATCGGAACTTAAGTCTCAAACATATCGAAAGCTCTATCGAGCTCTTGTCCTTGCAATGTGATCGATGTGCATCTGTTTCCATGGCCAGGTGGCCCGGAGACCCCTGTCGTTCTGCGTGTCGAAGATCCAAGAAGCCTTGGCGAGAATCGACGAGCGTTACGTGCGGTCGGCGCTCGACTGGCTGCAAGTCCACGGCGGAGTGCCGGCCATTGGCAGCCAGAAGGATGTGTTGGTGTCGGCGTGGTGGAAGATTCCGTTTTACGAGCACGACTTCGGGTGGGGGAAGCCTGTGCACGCGGGGCCTCCTTTACACGGCACCACGGAATACGCTCTCATCGTTTCCAATGGAAAGGAGGATGGCGGACTGTTCCTGCTGGTCAGCTTCCGGCAGCACGAGATGGTTCAGTTTGAGCAGTACATCAAGGACATATGACTACGGTACCAGCAGACAGTGATTTTATTAAGGAAAATTTGGCTCTGGATCTCAGGGGAGGAGGCTTGGCATTGGCAAAAGCGACATTTACTCAAGAGGAAATATAAGTTTGCAATGAATGGAAGGAAGTTTGAGTAGGGCCTTACTTTGAAAAAGAGAGACGAGCTCCAAGGACAGCCTCTCGTAACCTACGCTTGTTTCTGTGACACCACTAGCAGTGATAAGGGGAAAAAGGAGGGGTATTTACATCAATTTTCTTTGTTTTTTTCACGATTTTGTGTGGCCAGTTGTCAATACCACGATTTCACAAGGCCTTTTGATCATTCCAGGCCACTAAAAAACCATTGCATTTTGTGCTGCTTCATTTATACCATTGCCTAAGATTATGAAGGTGAGCACTGCGATTCATGCTGAAGACAAGTCCCCCAACAAAGATCACAAGTGAGCACTTCTACAGCTCACCGTTTGTCATTTGTAGATGCAAAACAACACCAACGGTGTCTCATTCTGCAATTCCCCAGCAGAGTGATCCTGGACTAGGTCACACGACTTCAAAGCTATGTTGTAAGAAGTAATATTCCGTGCCAGAGAAGTGCAAAGAAATGATATTTTCATAACGAATCATTTTACCGGTCATGTTCAAGCAAGGCTCTACAAGGACGGACATCAAGTAAAAATAAGATTATGAGATATAACCCTGCTCTCCATCTTCAACGCTTGTTTCCCGCCTCAACAGAAAATGGGCTCAATTGAGGCAATGATATGCATAATCGACTAGAAAACTATGGCATCAACGACTTCACACCTTGCATAGTTGAGGTCATCAGAATTTTGGGGCCACAGTGGGGCGACGCGAGGCTGGATAAAGGAGGGGGCTGCCTTTCACCTGGATGGATCCATTCTTGTAGAAATCACGAAGGGTCTTCAATGCTTGAAGGCGAATGACTTGCCTTTTCATCGTCGGCCTGTGCCGCATCTGAGATCATGTAAGGAAGGGAGCCGTTTTCAATGTATATGCCATCCAAACACTTGGCTTGTAAGAAGGGAGACACTTCTACATTTTATGACAATCAAAGGTGTTTCCACGAGATACCTTGCAGATGCAACACAAGTTGTTCAAGGCTAATGAAGGTTGGAGAATGGGACCTGAAGTAGTACTCAAAACTTTCACAACTAAGAACGTCCACATGTCAACTGAAGAACTTATTCATGTGATATCCAAATGATCCACATGGGAGTGCTTTCAATCCTCTTTAAAATGGGGAAAAGACTCTAAATGAATTTCATTGTAAGCTTAATGATGAAAATCACTCAAAACAGGTGAAAGCCAGATGGGTTTCTTACCTCAGTTTACATAAGAATCTCTGAACGTCTGCAAGAGAAGCTTATTAAACAGAAGTTAATTAAAGTCAGGATGCTTTTAAGGATTTGGAGAACCGACCTCCTTCACCTTTCCAGCCGTAATATCTCGCAGTGCCTTTCGCTCAACCATAGACTTATGTGATCGGAAATTCATCCGATCCTGCAACTTATGATCACCTCCCATGACGGCCTCTATCAGCTGCGTAGCACCGTGCAAGTGATACTAGTGAACGTCAAACGTCAGATGAAGGTGGAGGCCTCTATCTGCCCTGGGAATCAGACGATCTGCCCTACCAGTCAACATCACACAATAGCTTAAGAAATTGAGAATCATGAAGGACTGACTGCTACAACAGCACCTATCAGTCACTGTTCTTTAAAACAACAAGCAAGTAGAAAACCCATAACTAGTATAATTCTAAATATCTATCGAGTTATACCCTACTAATTGTAATACCATTTAGGTAGTTTCTAACATAGACCTTGCCAATTGAGATTTTCTAGAAGACCACTGACCGTGGGTTCTCTACTAAATAGATCTAATGCATTGCCAGCCCTTCCAAAATCATTCAACACATAAAGTTGGCAAAGAGTTGGTTGACCTTCTTTCTCCTGTATGCTTGCGCCAGAAGCGCAAATGGAAGTGTGTAYTCAGTACTCGGATCCTTCCCTGCCAATTGCAACACCTCCATTTATTTCTCCATGAATTTCAAACCCTAAACCTAGAGATGGGCTTGCAGRGTTTCTCTSATGACTATGATCACCTCYACTTAAAGTTGGTGTGCATACCAYTCTCTGAGGGCGAATATGCATCGACTGGCAGCTTGTCGACCATCGACTTCATCAATCGCATAAACTCGGGGAATTGCGTCTGCAATGCAAAAGAAAGAGAGAGTTCAATAACCCGCCCTCTCCCGAAGTAAAGTATCCGGCTGTGAAGAAAAATAATATTTTCCCAGAGCTCTCCCCTTGATGCTGCAAAAGAATTGTGGACTTCGTTTATGCCCTTATATGTTTTCTTACTTCAGTGCAACGTCCTAATGTTTCACAACTTAAAAGTAGTATGTATCAGCTTTCTTGAGCACAACACAATCCTCGATTTGATGAATTTCGAGCATGTAGCACAACTTTGAAGTGGCACTGTGTCTACATTGTCTCAACACGAAATGTGAGTTGTCCTTATATTAAGGGAGTCATTTTCATTCAGGAAGAGTTTGAGAATTTTAACAGTGAAATCCTATTGGGAAACATGAAAAGATCAAGAAGGGAGTAGTACRCTCCGCCTGTTGCCCACGACTTTAYGGATCGCATCCTCAACCTCGGTCCTCTTCAGATCCATACCCAGCACAGAGAAGGCTAACGGCACATCACGAGTCGATATCACTCCTGCAATCAAAGATCACCCCTASTTCAAATCGTAAGGATTGAGAAAATGCAAGACGACTAAGGATCGGAGACAAAATGCAAGACCTAATTCGAACCCAGAGAGCTGAACTTGCTCCTGCAGATGAAAAGGCAACATAAATCGAGAGCGAAAGTGGAACGACCGTTTTGCAGAACTTCATAATTATTGAAATTTTTACAAAAAGACTCGTCATAGCATAAATTTCTGATAAATTTGTTCTCTAAGTGCACCCATCTTACGGTTCCTCCGAACAATTTATAAATAAGAAGAGTATGGTTTCAATCACAGTGGCTGAAAATGGCGTGCCACAGTATCCTATTTCTCGTTACTCAAAAGTACCAATCCGGGAACTACTCTTAGGGAGCTATTGAAGTGATCCATGTCAAGAGCTTCCTTCTCAMAAATCTCGATTTGGATATTGCATAAATGAGTTGTACTCCGGAGAACATTTTTAAAGTTTGTAAGAGGATGTGCGTCACWGATGTCATRTAATCTGAACATCCCTGYTTTTCCCGTRRATCAGCAAGTGMGYGAGATTTGCCATTCACTAGYAATGGATTTGTGCCTGACATTATASTTRAYCCTMACGATATACTTCTAAATGTCCGGGAATAGACTSTGCAAGAAATGTTCTAGTAAGGKRRCTATCAAAGTTACTGAAAAGGYAGTGTGAGCATTACCAAAAAGAAATAGTTAATGTGCTAAAACGAGAGATAAACAAAGGAATCAAAATGTTWGCGAGCGTTTCACGAGACACCTTCGAACAGTGTGAGAGTTGTAGTGCTTGGCCAAGAACCATAGAACGGCATTGGTAAAGCTAGCCCAAGCATAAGGTCTCAGAAGCTTACCTCCAAGAATGTTATGCTCGCCAGCACAAGTCCTGTAAAGAGAAATGGCATGTATAGAAAGAGAAGAAAGTAATGAAGTACCCGAGCCTCCAGCGTCGATCAACTCGAAACACTCTCGAAGCTCCAGCTCTTGCTTCTTGGTCAAGTCGGGTCGTCTCATCTTGCCATGAGCTTTCAGCCATGGCTCAAATCCCATCCTCGCGAGCACAATCTGCACAGACACAACGCAGGGGATGAGAATCACAATACCAATGACTCCTCATTTGCAATCTTGCTGAAGGGTTGTAGTTTCTTCTGCAGTAAACGAGTGTGAGTGAGTGTGAGTGCGAGTGTGAGTGAGCGAGAGTGTGCTAGTATGCGTACCGCAGCTTCTTTCAGTGGCATCTCCAGTGGCGCCATCTCGCAACGAATATTGAAGACCCACAACCCAGCTAATCAATTTTTTAATTGCTGTGTGTGTGCGTGWGTTTTTGCAGCTTCCTGGCGAAAGCTTACTCCTGCTTTGAGTGGAGGGGCAATGGGTATGCGCCTCTTCGATGAAATTAGAGTCACTGTACCCAAACTTCCGGAATTCCAGGAGTCTCTAGCACTTCATCTCTTGCGCAAAAAAATGAAGAGACGGGTGAGCGCAAGCGCAATGTTCTCCTTGCAAACTTCCTTCAACTCTCGCATTCTTCGTCGCCAGTACTCCCCAAAATCAGGTTTCAGTAAACTTTCACAAGCTCATGCCCCCGATTTACGAAAGTGGCCAACGAGGAATCCAATGCATTGGACTTCAACCATCTCCTTGAGAGAATTAACTGGCGAATCCTGAAGAGATCACTCATCCTCCATTGCTAAAAAATTCAAGAATACGGCACAACAAGACCGCGACACCCCTGTTCGTTATTTCCCAAGCTCCATGAATTAGGGTTCAACCAGCTCGTTGCAGGACTCTGCAGAAGAGGAAGAGTGCACAATTCATCGAGATGGGATTGGGGTTGTGGAAGAGTGCACAACGGTGACTCCCGTATTGACAACATAAATGCGGGAGGAATTTCAATCCCCCTGCTAAACGCAACTTAACCTGTTCCGAAACACAAGCAATGCGAAGACTGCTACCGAGGTGGGAATAGAGGATTGTGCAAGTGGCCATCCGAGCTTGGAACACACGCATCCTCCACGACAGGATTGGCAGGGTCATGCTCGGAGTCTGCATTCTGTAAATCTGAATCCCCAGAGACAGGATCTCCAGAGGATGGGTCCTTCTCTTCGATTTTAATGACAACTTCAGTTGGTTTCTTGAAATCTTGTTGGTGAAGCCCATCAGCAAGAAAAGGCTTGGGCAATGCGAAGAACTGCGGCTTCTCGTCACCCGGGAGTTGCACCAAAACGGCATCGTCAAACTCTGGTGAGTCCACGGGGGGCGGGGCAGCGGCTGCGGTTGCGGCTAAAGTGGTCGACGAAGCTGGAGACTCGCCGCCGTTGGCTTCGCGACGCTCCCGCTCGATGCGGCGTTGGCGGACGACGGACCAGCAGAGAAGCACCAAGGCGACCGTGACGAGGAACATCATGCACCCCATGCCGGCCACAATGATGACGAGCGTGTGGGGGTTCTGGCAGCTCACTGAGCCGCCGGTTTTCACGTCGCGGCACGCGTTGGTGTTGTTGACGGGACTGGGAGCTGGGGTGGCGAGGAGCTTACGCGCCGCTGCGGAACAATCAAAACGCAATCGAAAGGGCTTGTCAGATTCAGAAAACGACGCAATTCGGAGAGTTCACAGTAAGAATTTCATTTCATGACTAGTTCACGTGACGCGAGGTATGAAGCGCGCGCAGGAAATGTCCACTCACAAGCAATCGTAGACATTCATTAGTCATTCTTTCACGTGATCATTCGTGGGTTTCAGCTGAGTTTACGAGGCAAGACCTTGTAAACGAACAGTCTCGTAATCTACGCCAGTTCGTTCACCAAAGAATTCACTCATTTATCTCCGTTTCTCTCCAGAAGCCGAAATGCACAACGTGATGTGCTTTAAACATAATTGGAATGGGAGAATCAATACGAGCGCGGAGAGAATTCTTAAAAAAGGCTTTGTAAGATCTTGCTCTCAATTTTCTAGATAGAGATTGACATCATGAAAATGAGTTACCAATCGCGAAGCACAAAGAACGAAGGATGACGATGCGTTTTCAACGCTTAAAACGGTTACCCATCTCAATGAACTCGATGAAAAATTCATTCACGGAACGAGCGCACGAAACCGATGCGAGGATGCACACAGCTGGCAMGTTGYGTCCCAAGACGGAAGTCACTCACACACAACCTTCGACAGAAGTACCACGAACGGAAAGATACGGCGCGGAGTCCACTCACCATCTCGAAAGCGCCGGGATCCAAACTCAGACTCCATTCTCCTGAACTCCATCTCACCAAATCCGATRACACAAAAGAAACAGAATCAAGCGAATGCCGCTAGCTCAAAACAAGAATTCGACAAACTGTAAGATCCGCGCTTGATCACAACTGCCTTCGATTTTTGAGAAATGATTGTGTAAGCTAGAGCATGGAAATTGCCCCCATTCTGCGATTCRAACCAACCCTCAGAATGCCATGACGGGCTCCATCTCTCAAGTTCCCACAACAACAAGCTCGCAACAGAYGAGACCCAAGGAGCCTTGGAGCAGAGTGCAAGGAGTCCGTGACGAATGCGACTACACACCCGAGAGGTCGTCTGTTTATCTAAGTTTAGACGCCGGCACAAAGTCTACTGGCGCGAAGTATATGCCGCAGTGCAGGTGGAGAGGAAAGTACGGTGCTGCCGTCTTACCTGCGAGCTCGCGGGAATGAGTTCGCATTCATCCGTTCGGAGTGGTCCCACTGAGTGCCTGGATTAGGCCGGCGTGGAGTCGGTACAAGGGAGCGCCGCGCAAATCAGTATGAATAAGTTACGAGGTGCAAGTGGAGTTCACTGGAGGGTGAAAGTCGTGACGGTCGCGACTCGCGACGCCGGCGCGCGCGGGAGGCACTGGGAGTGCTGGTGGGATGGACGCAGGCAGGGACGGACGGCGCCGTTTGGGAGCGTCTGGAGACGGGAGTGCTGGCGTGGACGTGACCAGTGTAAGTGGGTCCAGACGCCGCCACGCGTCTCCCTGCGTCTGTCAGTTACTCTTTGCCTTCGTGCTCAAGCCTTTCACGGCCTCCGTTCGGAGGCCCAGATTTGTCGGAGCTGACTCAGACTTGGGGCCTACGGTGCTGAGTGCTGACTGCTGGCTGGGCTGGAGGCTGTAAATCCTTGTCCAGGTTTCATGGAATTAGCAAATGAGCTCATAATGCACTGTATTATTTTTTATTTTTTATTTTTTATTTTATTTTATTATTTTCAGTAGGGGGGACTCCTATAATCTAGGCGACTTTATCAATTTAGGCTGACTTTGTAATACTTTAATATTATTTAGGTACACTGAAACCTCTTTTAACCTCTTATTAGAAAAGGACATTGCAAGCCTCCATGGAACATCTTGGAAATCAAAATGTGAATTTTCACATAGTTCTTGTCTTCAGATGTTTTTAACAGGAAAGGAAGTTATGGATATTTAGTGTCCTATGAATGACAAGGCATTCTCTTGTGTAGGACAAAAATTCAACTATTGATCTTTGGAATTAACCCCTAACCCCTAAAAGCCCAAGGGGTTTGGACAAAACACAAATGTGTTATAAAATATAAATTCTATAACTTTTTTGAAGTTTGCACTAAAGAAGTTTATGGGAAGCACAAAAAGTAGAAGATATCCGTACAGTCAAAATTATAAAATTATTTTCAGATTCTAGCTTCAAATGAATTTTGAAGATATAACTTCAAAAATTCACCAAAAATACAATTTCTATCCTTAACACTTTTTTTTTTTTTTGTTGGTCAAAATAGTGGTTTCTATTGAATTGTAAAAAAATGCTTAAGATCTAGTCATAAAAATTTAAATTCTTTCTTCAAATAGTAAGTTTTTCAACACTAGAAAATTCTAAACACATTAAGCTATTTTTCTTATGATTTTTTTTTACTGTAGTGATCTTAATTTTGAATATAAAGTACTGAAAGACAACCCAATACTTTCAAGGGGAAAAAAAAATTCAAAGATAAGTTTTTTTCTACCCGAAAATTCTACCCGAAGTTGGGCAGCGACCAAAAAATAGTCGTTTGAGCGCTTAGGGGCTAAAGGACCAAGTGTCCGTTCAACATGTGCAAGAAATCTTAGGTAGGTTTCTACGAAGCCATTTTTGGTTAGATGAAATTTGAAGACAATGTGTAACTACGTCCTCCCTTTAACCCCTAAAGGACCAACATGCGTTTTTTGGCAACATAAATTTTTTGGGCAGGTACGTGTGACTRGAGATTTGCATCTTTTGGGCTGAAATTTTAATAGAATGTAGGGACGAGGAATATCTTTTATATGCACAAATTTCATGACATACGAAAATATGAGTTAAAAGTTATTGCATAATATGTTGTTTGTTTCTCAACTCGGGCAGTCTGGGCAGATTTGAAAAAATCTGTTTTTTAAGAAATAAAAATTTAAAATTCTTTCTTCACATTTACATGTACTCAAAAAGCTTTGAATCATTGCATATCAATGGTTGAGATGAAAGTTATGGAATCCCTACACCAAAAAAACTTTGAAGTCCTTTATTTTACTGAAATTTCAATATTTATTGAAAAATAATAATGCTATTAGATGTAGATTTTTTATTACAACAATTCAACCATTTGGATTGGAGTTTTTTAATCATGCCCATCCTTCACTTCTAAAGGAGAAGAATAAAACTTCCTAGTCTTCACAAAAATGGGCCCTCCTCAATTCAAAGAGAATGTATCACATTTCCCTTCTCTAAAGATTTGAAATGGGAAGAACATGAGCGTGCTTACAAGATAAATTGAGGCTCTCAATCACCAAAATACAAAGCTCATAACTAATTGCAAGGTGTAGGTACCATGCAATTTGCAATGAACATAGAGTGTGAGCATAGTGATGTGAGCCTATAAACCTTGAACCTAGTTGTAGGTATATACCTACAACCATTTGAAGGTGTTTATAACATATGTGTCTATACCATAGGCACACTAACATGGAAAGAGTCTATAACATAGACAACTATAACCATAGAAGATGTCCATAATTTGAACTCCCATGCTCATGGGCTCATAGATTCTACACTCACATACTAGCACTAGTTGTACAAATTGCCTACTCATATGAGTCATGCTAGTTTGAGAAATTGATGAATGATAAAGAATATGATTGGATGAACAATGAACAATTTTGGATGTGAAGTGCATGATGTCCAATTATGTGGAAATTCCCTTGATTAGGTGTAAATCAAACCTATTAATTAAAGGATTTTGAATAATTTTAATTAACTTTAGTACTAATTGAGGTGAGTCTAAGATAGTCCACATTATCAATACTACCACCATGTAGGAATATTAAAGATATGTAGTGGCCTTGTGGCATGTGGAAACTTGTGGGAGGCATGTGCTAGCCATATTCAATGACTAAGCCATCATGAGCCATCATGAATCTAGTGGCCACATGGCTTATTTAATCATGATGTACTTTTGAGCCTATTATGCAATCCTTGGCTGTGTTAGTGAGTTGAGAAGGCTCATTCCCACCTAAATTTTTGCACTATGAAGTGCCCCCATCTTATGTTAAATTCTCTCTTAGTGGTAATCAATCTTGAATCTCTAATTACGTTGAAGAATTTGCCTTGGAAATGGATGAGAAACATCTTAAAAGGTTTTTACGTGCCTGTTCTTCCTACATTTTAATGCATTATTTAGTGCATTACAAAGAATGTTTCATTTGGATACCATATTCAAATATTGTGAGAGGTCAAAGTTTTAGCAAAAAGATATTTTAATATCATTTCTTCAACAATAGGTGCATATTCATTTGAAAGATGTATATAATGAGATCATTTGACCAAAATTAATTTAAATATTAAGCACATGGTGCTTTGGACATCCCTCCTTTAATTTTGTCGCATGGAAAAAAACCATACAAGTTGCATAATATATTCATTGACCACATTCAATCTAAAATGGTGGCATTGAAAACACTAAGATAAACATGCTTATTACTAAACAAATTTTTTATTTATACTAAATAGTGAAATTATAATTATCTCTTACTAATTTCTCAACATTTTATACTATACAGATATTTATTGTTACCATACAAGCCATGATGTAGTAATTTTCATCAACTATTATTGATATAAAAAAATTTAGTAATAAAATTAGCAAACACTAATATCAAAAGTAAAATTCACGTAGTTGCATGTACCTCCACATCGATAAGCGGTGAGTCATGAGGTAACTTTTTGGGTATGGCAACCTAATTGTAAGGCAACCTAACTTCACTATTTTGTGTAGGTACCGTCAAAAAGCAAGTTGGGTAGTTGCAAGAAACACCTGTCGTTTTTGGGTCAAAATGGCCTTAGTACTCGAGTACTGTGACTTTTGGAATAAAATTTTCAAAAATGAAATAAAATATGGATAATTTGTAAAGCATTCAAAAAATTACATGTGTGAAAATTCAGACCTAGGAAAATTTATTTCCAAAAGTTATGCACACTCAAAGAGTGATGGAAAATACCAAAAAAATGAACAATTTGATGTTTGATTTTTTTTAAATAGTAAAAAAATTCAAAAAATTCACCAAAAAAAAGCCATTTTTTCTCACGTGAAGATTATTCTTCTCAACCATTTTCAGCTTTGGGAAAAAAATTGAGTTATTTACACTTGTACAAAGGTAGTGCACTTTGAGCACATGTGGAGGGTGGACAAATTAATATTTTTAGAAAATCTCTTTGTGGGCCTCTTTAACTTTAGTATAAGTCCTTGCATCTCAATTTTGAGCTTCAAATTCGTATTCTTGGGTAGAAAATAGTTCTAAAAACCTTCAAAATGGCCAAGATAGACACCTAATTGGGGGCAGGTTAAAAATAGTAAAATAATTTTGAAAATTTTGAAAAAATTAATCAATGTCTAAAACTATCTCATGTACCTTCATTCCAAATTTCACTTCAAAAGATCAAACTATGCAAAAGTTATGAGCAAAAAACCACCTGTCCAAGGGCAAGGGGACAAAAAATAGGACAAGTGTTTCTTGCAATCACCCAGTTCTCAACTTAGAAATTTATCAAAGAGTAATTAAAAAGTATGAAAGAAGTCATTTGCAAGAAGCAAAATTTTCCAACAAAAAATGAATTGTTTATAATTTTTCAAAGTTTGTTGGGACTAATTTAGTAATGTATGGGTAGCCCCATGCTAACCACACACTAACATGACCCCCTCTCCAAGTGCATTTTCATGATGCTAAGAGTTTGTTAGGATTGTGGTAATGGGTCGAAGATTGACACAAATGTGAGGGTCCAATAGATGTTAGAATTGGGTGACCGATGGCATTGGATTGTTTACCCTTCTATGGTAGTAGAATTGCTATTGCCATCCACTTCACCAGTTGCACAAAAACCATGAAATTTTTTGAAAGACCAACAATTTATTGTTACGACTAGAATTACAATTGTTAGTTGCTAACTTGCTATTGAGCCTGATTAATTTTATTAGATTGGTCAAAGTCTCATATTTTCTTATGGGCAAGTGAAAGCAAGTTCCAACGTACCATAATATGTGACATTTAGATACCGTATGCAAAAGTTTTGAGAGCACATAGTTTCGTTCTAAAACAATTTCTTCCGCATAGATACTTAATTGCTTTTGAAAATGTACACAAAGTGAAATATGGAAATTTTGGATATTAGAGAGGGCCTACCTTAACCCATTAAGTACCTTGGTTAATTTTAGAGGTGGGCAAGATGTTTTCTAGTTCCAAGCTTAACATGGAAAAAAACACTAAACTCTGGTGCATTTCAAAGATCTAACTGTCATGGTGGAATTAGCATGAAATCATGAATGCTTGGTGTTCCACAATAAATTTGGTAGCAATTGAATCAAGGTTCCCTCACTCAAAGGTTTTTGTATATCCAATCCATATTTCATTTGTTCTTTCATCCCCTAAGACATATTCTAGCACAAATTGTCTTGAATCTTGTCTCCATGCATTTGGTTTCCAATACACCCACACTCATGATCGCAGAGCAATAAATTGTGCCTACGAACTGGGGCTTGCAGGGTAATGTTTGGAATAAAAGTAAATAAAAGCCCCCTATATTGAGCCGTCACTAGAGTATGTTCTGTAGCCCCCTTGCTAATTTGGGGTCTCTGATTGCAAATATGAATTCAGAAATTGCAAAAAAAAAATTGTGCAAAAAATTAAACATTCCTACGTTTTCCCCAGCAGTAAACAGGGCCCAGTTTGTGGGCACGGTTTATTGCTTTGCCCCATGATCCCCTTTTGTCCTTATCCAAATCTRTTCCAAAACTTTGACAACCAATGCAAATTGCAATAGTGTCAATTTTGACCAAATAATTGTTGACCAACCCTTATTCTTAATGGGTAATTGTGTAAAACAATGTACCAAAAAGTTTCAGATTGGATTATTTTTCACAACCCCTCCAATTTTATTAGGGGGTATGAAAAATAATCCAATGAGAAAATAATTTGGAAATCCCAGTAACCCCACACTCTTATATTTTTGGAAACAGAACTTACATGACAATTGATATGGGTTAATTGGTTTTCGTATTCTTTCTGTATCCGTATCCATACCGTATCCATAGTGTATCCTAGTACTCATATTCCAGTATTCATATCCCAATATTTGTTTTCCAATATATGTATCCTAATATTCATATCCCAATATTTGTTTTCCAATATATGTATCCTAATATTCATATCCGATGGCCTCTCTCTTGTGGCCTCCAAAATTGCCCCACCCGTCCTACAAAACGGATGACCTCTTAAGAGGCCTTGCTTGTAGGTGGTGGGCGGCCTCCAAAACAAGGAGCTTTTGGAGGCCGCATCGTGGCCTCTTCACYGGCCTCTAAAACATAGTGAGACAAAATGCTATAAATCCTCCCACTAAAGCGCCCAATCAAATGCACTACTTGAAGCCCTCCCTTGAAATCCTCCATGAAATTCAGAGAGAGGCCAGCCTTTAGGCCTTGGTCATGAGCGAGGTGCTCCGGCCTTGAGGGCAACCGGCCTACATAACAATCATCCCAAACTGCCTGCAAAAGGCCAGGATAGTTGGGAATGCTCTAAGAAGTTGGTGGTGAGACAATCGAGGAGCCAATGGAAAGCCCTTGTGTGTGAAGAAGGTGTGACTGCTCTTTTTGGTGTTTGGAGCATGAAGAATGAAAATTGGAGAATGGGTTTACGTGCAAAACAAGATGCAAGAAGTAGGGGCCTTTAGAATCAAAGAGATGAAGAGACCGATAGCCAATGAAGAAGCTCCACGTTCACATTATCTAAGAGTTGAAATTGAGATCAGAAGGAAAATTTTACCACACTAATTAGAAGAGAGAGCAGAAAAGTTCCAAAAATTCTTATTAAAAATGGGCATAAGATTGTGCATAAGATGCAAAAAATTACATCGCTTAAAATTGAACTTCCAAACTATGCGGGGATACTTTTAGTCATCTAGGGTTAAGCCCTTAAGAATAAAGCATTCAAGGTTTAAAAAGGTGTCCCATTCAACTTCAATTCAATTGGTGCTTCCAAAATTCTTAATAACAAAGCGGGTAACAAAGATGGTATGGGTGTAATTGTTTGAGAGTATTATTAACAAACTCTAAAAGAAAAGTGTCGTAGAAGGAAGAATGTAGATTTGTAGCTTCATAGGCAAAATAAATTAAGGCTTGGTAAGATTCCAAATAAGATTTCAAACAAGATTCCAAAAAATAAAAAATATCTTCCCCATCTAGATATGAATCAATTCAAAATACTTGCACAAAAATCATAAGCATGAAGTCAACAAGAAAAATACATCACTAAAATAATCAACAAGTTTTTCTAAAACATATTTTTATGTATTTAACCCAAGGAGGACGCCACGGACTAGAGTGGTTTGATAGTTGACAAAGTATATTTTCATGTAGGACAGAAGTGCAACTACTCATTCTCAGAATTTTGTGTGGAAAGGGGAGATCTTCTACAATACTTTGACTTCAAATGAGTTCATTTGAATTTTTTATACTAGTTGTTCCCATGGTTTCAAAAATGATGATTTTCATAGGGACCTCCTTATCCTTCCAAGGTTAATCAATTTTGTAAAGCTTTAACACTCGGGGGGTACTTAGAGTGTCCATAATAAACCACGTGCAAACAAAACTTTGGAACGCCTATTTATTTTTTGAATTTTACATAGAATTAAATAAATAAAAAAATACGAGCAAATTTTCCTACTTTGAAAGTTTAAGTTTTGAATTATTGATATTTTTATTTGTTTATAATAATTAGTTACAAATTTTTCAAGTAAAAAGATTAACTATAGAACTAGAAAATAACTTTCACACCCCTATATTATATAAGAAAAAATTGTCTAAAAAATGAAAAAAAAATTCCTAAAAATAAGTCTCTATTAAAAGCTCATTTTGAGTTGAATAATAATGTAGTGGTCATATAAATGTTTTCTCTGTAAATATTTGAGTTGAAAAGCATGCCATTTTAGTTCATTTTCAACCTCTTCTAGAAATTATCTCATATTTTATTTGTGTTGGGAATTTTTGCAATAGAAACCTATAGTCATCATTAAACAATGCTCAAAATTTTAGGTTGAAATTATAGTTTGTTAGAAACCACTTGTTTGCACGTGGTTTGTTGTAGTACAACTAAGTGACTCCTCGAGCTTTAATAGTAACTTATTCATTAAAAACATTCATCATCCATCACCATGGAATCTAATGTACATCAAAAGTAGAAGCAAGTTTGAATCAAATTCAACAAATAAATGATCATTTAAAAGCATTTCATGATTTCTTGAAAATCACTACAAATAATTATTATCATAGTTAGATATGATTATTTTTTTAGATTATAGCATTATGATTATATGTATATGTATACCTTTTTTATAACGTGGAATCATCCTTGTGACATTTCCATGCAGAATTGTCGTCTCATACATATAACTATTTCCATGCGGAATTGCCCTCATGATATATGACATTGTTGAATTGTCTAAACCATTCATTTTTGGAGGAGGGATAATGCCTTCGTGAAAGCTTGGAAGGAATTCAGTTCTAATATCAATGGGGAGAATCATTAATTGGCTATGAATTTGCAATGCTAATGTCATTGGTTGGCTGGAAAGTTTTAGAGAATTGAGAAATAGCCATTCCTAATTTACAAGGGAGCGAAGCAGAACTAGCAACTCTAGTCAACAATGTTATGTACATACATGTGCTATTTTTTTGCTTAACTGTAGATAAATCTAGAGAATTTATTGGCATTTTATTCAAAGGACACATACTAAGGTAAAAACACCCATTAGTGCACGTGTACCCAATCCTGTACCATAGACTACACTTAATTGCGTCCATTGGTTGTAGTTAATAAGTCTTAGAAATACTTGATTGTGATTTGCTAACACATATGAATGTCACATACTTAATTCTGATTTGCTGACTGCTGATTTTGGCAGTGTTCATATTTACGTAAACCTATAGGACAGTTCCAGTGGTCTAGTGAGCCGGCACTTCAAAAATCATAGAAATTACATACAATATGCAAAAAATCTATTTTTTTTTGGGTTATTCATGATTTTCACTTGTTAATACTATAAAAATATTATTTTCGAAAAAAATTGCCTTCAGCTATGCTGAATTGCTTAAATGATCGGTTTTGGGTACTTTCACCTTTTGGCATCAAACTTGGTTTCCAAATTTAACCCGTAAATGGTGTCAACTCTGTTTTCATCAAAAACGTTCCAAAACTGCCATTTCTAATACAAGTACCAAATTTTAGAAAAAAAATCATTTTTTGACATATGTAACCATGGGATCTTGTAGTACGTTGGTTTGAAAAGATGTAGAAAAAATTTCAGAATTTTCCACTATGTAGATTGCAAGATATTAGGGTTTGAATTCACAAAAATCATTTTTGTCACTATAAAAAATTGGGTAGCTACACGTCACAAGGTCACATTCGTATGTAAAAATGTCCAAAATGGTGGTTACTCTTTGGATTCATTCTTCAAGGCAAGTTAGTTACATATTTAAAAAATTGCAAATCATTTGGAATTGTACAACATATAGGAAATAAATAGTAAGTAGAAAGAAGTAGAAAATGATTCAAAATACTAAAATGTAAACAATTTAATTATGGAAATGCCAATCCCAATGGTTAAAATGTTGTAATAAACAATTCATACCTATTGTTTTTAGTTTTTTTCCAAAAATATTAAAAATTGAATGAAATAATGGATTTCAAACTTTTTTGTAGAGTAGAGATTCTATAACTAGCCGCAAACTACTCCAAACTAGAAATCCTCATAACTTTTGACTCAATGATCAAAATAAAATGATTCAATGCTTTCCACTTAGATAAAAATATGATGAATCAATTTAAATTTTTTTTTTTTTTTAAAAGTAATTTTCAAAGAAGTTTTTTTTCTGCCCGGACTGCCCGCCAAGCAATGAAAACTACATATCATATAATAATTTTTAAACTATGTAGTCAAAAGGTATGAAAATTGTTGGACCTTAAAGGTACTCTTTGGGGACATATTGTGTGAAAACTTGAAAGAAAAAAAAATAGAAACTCCATTGGTAGTGAGCTGCCCAAAATTGCTATGTTGCCAAAAAACGCAGTTTAGGCATTTGAAGGTTATATTTCCAAATCCTATTTACAACCACATTCACATTGCTCAATGAAGTTAAGGTTCCTTTGGAGCAAGGACATGAGGTCCAATTGGTCGATAAATTAACTTGCCACAAAACTTTATGGTCATTACATGAGATTAGAAGTCCACGAGTTATCTAGAGTTCCCGGATTGTGTAAATCGCCACATCAACACTCTGACGTAGTCAAGAGATTACTACATCAAATATTAGCGATTGGGTAATATATATTTTTAAACTAGATATTTTTAAATCATTTTTTTAGTTTTTTTAACAATTTTGTAAAATTTTGACCTTGAAGTTTTATTGTCCTCTCGAAAGACAAAATGGATTTTGGACAGGCACCTACGGTCTCAATATTTATCCTAATTTTTCTTAATTTTTTTGTAAATATAAAAAAATACATTTGGATTGTTGGAAATATAATTTTCATTTCAATCAGTGATCAAGAGCAAAAGTCATGGCACAAAATGTCCTTTTCTTAAGTGCGGCAGAGAAAAACCACCTCACAAAAAAAAAAATTAATTTCAAAAATTTAATTTCTGTAGATTGCACTTTTGTACATATGCGGGAGTGTTCTTTCCATTTGGATTTATCATATGAAAGTTATGGACAATTTTATTGTTAGGCAATTAGAGCATCTTCTTGAAAAGATAAGTTAGATAATTTATAGATTTTACTTCTAAATACATTTTTCACAATTTTTCAAAAAAACCCATTTGACAAGGTTAAGCTTGCTTGTTGGAATAATCTAACCGTTGGAATTATTGTGTTTTAATCCCATCCTAGAGCTACTAATGTTTTAGTTTTTTATTCAATCTTGAACTACTTCTACTTAACAATTTTTTGATTGGTTTTAGAACCTGCTCCATTTTAGGACCTCTTACCTTATGAGAGCCACGGCAGCCATGGCCGCGGCAGCAGCGTTTCGCCTCTCGGAAAGCCAAGCAGCCCAGCCCACAGAGCCCAGCTCCTTGAGGATGAGATTGGACTGAACCCACGCACTGACGCACTTAAACCGACCGACCGGGCATCATCGGTCAGTCCTTTCTGACGAAAATTCGCAAATTAAGTAATACTGTAGACAGTACACTAACAATGGTAATTAGTGTCATGTTATTAGAGCATCCCCACCAGGACTTCCATATCCGTTTTCCTACTTTAGTTCGAGACCTCAGATACGGATGAGACCTGGCGAATCCTGCAAACGAGGCTCCGGATACTTTTCCCGAGTTCTCTAGAATTTAGGGATACAGAACTTCTAAAAGCTTGGTACGGTGAAGGTTCCGTATCCCTATCTCTATTTGAAGTCCCCTCCCTAAATTTTTAGGGATAGGGAACTCACTCGTGGGGKTGCTCTTAACCCATCAACCSCGCCKAAAGGACRTGTTCCATTGTGATTTGTGAAATGGTCAAACATTGTGTCTAAGCGAAATTCACCATTGGAAATGTGTTCAAACAATAATCTTATATTTTAGTTACTTGAAATTTTGAATTCTATATCACTTTGAGAAATTTCAATTGATTTTGTGAAAAACACTATTTGTTATCATTTTTGTTACAAAAATTGAACATAAATGAGCAAAAATAACAAAAATAACCCAAATTATTTGAAATTTTTCCAAGAGGTACTAGTAGCAATGGAGATTAGTGTGAAAAAAAATTCAATTTCTTGTTTTATTTTTGACACCCAAAACAACCACAACAAAGACCTTGAAGTCAGATTCAACTATTAAACCAAATTTATCCTTTTATTTAATTGATGTATAATTTATTTTTATTTTTTGCTATTGCAAAAATGCATTTTCTATTTATTTTCTATTTTTTCAAAAAACATTATGGAAAAATCAAATTATTGTGAATTTTTAAGGCTGAATGTAGAAATGAAATTATATAAATTATAATATATTTTTGAATAATCTGTAATTTTAACCATAAATGAAGGGTATAATGGAAAACATAATTTTATAGTTTAAAAGTAAAATTCATGTCAAGAAAAGAAAATTTGAATGAAAAACACACCAAAACGTGTTATTTGGATTCTAACACATGGAGCTTTCAATTGCAATAACTCTTTCAATTTTTGACATGTTCCAAAACTTTAAATGGAGTAGAAACAAAGAACTTCAAGCTTCATTTTTTTAGTCTAGATCAAATTTCAAAAATAATTATTTTGAAAATTGCAATCAAAGCGCATCCACTTTTGGGATGTCCGGACCATAAAGGGTTAAGGACCGTGGTCGATTTGGGGGGCAGGCAAGACATTCTCGAGTTTCAAGTTGAACATGGACAAATCCTGATGATTTCCGGAGACCTTGCAAATCTTTAATTCCTCGAATACAATGGTATTTTACACATGGCAAATCTTTGACTATACCAATGGAATTGACATGCATGATTGGGCTTGTACAATAAATCTTGTGGCAATTCAAGGTTCCTTTATTGCAAGACTTTCATACCTTTAGCCCATTTTTCATTAGTTTTTTCAACCCCTAAACCGTATGCTAGCACAGATTGTCCCAATTCTTGTCCCCATGCATTCGGTTTACAATTCCCCACACCCATCCCCTTTCATATGTATCCAAATTCATCCTGAAACTCTATCTACCAATGAAAAAGTGTCAACTTCAACTTGAAAGTGGTCTTAATGGGTCAATGGTGTTACTTAAACTTTTACCAGACCCACTCTAAATTTTAAGTGGTTTGCATTAAGCGTTGTCTTCACCACCCCTTAATTCATATATTTAGGTTTGTATTTTTTTCATTGCAATATGATGAAATAATAAGTAACATTTAATGTAATCTTGTAAAAAATATTTTTCAATAGTTGGCAAATAGTGTCTATGTTGACATTTAGTGTTGGTGACATAAATAAGATTGTTGGCATTCAATGTTGTGCTTTGTAATTAGTGTAGCCAACACTAAATACCATTATTAGGATAGTTACAATACCAATCTCATTGTTAAAAAGAGATTATTCTATTGCAAAGTTTCATAATTGAAGAAAAAAAATTCCAACACAAACTTTTATGATATGAAGCCGTGTATAAAGCCAATGAAATTGCCGTTTTTGTTTTTGTTTTTRTTTTATTGTTTTTGTTTATGTTTTAAATTTTTCACACAAAATGAAATGCATTGAAGATATTTTGGTTTGATTGTCCCCCAAGAGAATTGCACATGGGGTCCACTCCACCAGGTAAATTATGAATGTCTTCAAGAGCTTACTTGATGTTTTTAAACCTTGAAGGGCTTGAGGTGCACAAAATCATGTTGCAAAGTCTTTTAGGGATTAAGGTAGTACAATAGCACCCATAATCATCTCCCCTAAAATCTTGAAAAATATTGGGAATTGAATAGATGTGATCACAAAGATGTACTAGATTTGAATATCACATCCTAGTGTTGGTATTAGGTGCATTTATGGTTAGCTCTTTAAAAATTCACAACTTAGTGTCACAATGTCCAAATAATACATTCAAAAGTGCTATGGGATTAATTTGTTTTTGCTAGTAGGGTCCGAATATGTTTTACTTTTATAAATAGAATTCATGTTCAAAGCAATGCAAGTACACAGGATTGAGTTCATTCAAACTCCATTTTCAATTGCTTGTGCTCTAATATCTATAAGGTTTTTCCAACCATGACCACCACCTCTTAAGTTAATTCAATCAAAGTGCTATGCACTAATTATCTAGTATTGATTTTGCTAATGGAACAAAATTTATTTTCAAGATTTTAATGATAGATTAGGCATGACGAGAGTCTCTCCCTCTTCTCATCTTGCTTCTCATAAGAAAATAAGATGTTTTCTAGTAGGAAAATGCAATATAAAACAATTAGGGTCCCTCTCACTAATTGAATCGATATAACTTGTCTAGTAGAAAGGATGCTGAGAGCACTAATCTAAAACATGAGATTTGGGTGCACAAGGCGTTTTACACCAAGCTCTTATACTTTAAATGTTTAGAATTTTGTGCTCCAAGTCCTTTTTATAATAAATATTCTATTTGAGAATCTTACTACTGTATAGATTATATAGTGATTATGCACAATATACAACTCCTATGTATTCAAATTACAATATGTTTATATATTTAGATTACATGATTTACTTTTTTTGAAATCAACCCCAAAGAGTCCTTGATTGTAGGAGGAATGTAGATTTTAAGCTTTTCAAACAACATAAACTATAGCATAATAAAACTCACTAAGACAAATATCACTTCATTTTTTCCAAAATTTCCTTTTTCTTTCCATCCCTATACAAATTAATCCAAAGCCTTGCACAAACATCATGAAGCACATTGAAACCACGTTGCATTATTTACATAATTATGCAATCATGTGGATAGCAAGTTGCTCGCTGCTGATGCTGCTCGATCATGCATCCATATCGATCGATAATGCTGGTGAAGCTCTGATCGAGTACGTGGGGCCATGCACGCCAAGTACTACGTAATATCTTAAGCGGACAGGGCCCGGCCGGGCCGCGCCGGYGGTACGTGAGAAGAATAGAAGATCTATCGATATAAGTATATTAATTATATGCAGTAATTTTAACATTCAATTCAAACCCACAAAGGCTAGGCTAGGTTAGGCAGCTGCATGCATGTATCAGGTTCTCCTGTACGTACGTACAAATTCTCAATTGTAAACGAATGATCCTCAACAGAATTGAATGTCCATCTACAGTAATTAACTTAATTAGCTGGGTCCGGCCAACCGGCCATTGCTGGCGGGACCATCTGCATGATCGATCGATCTCCTGTACTCGTTGATGCCATTCAATTGATTGATGACTGTGTCACTTCCTTCACTTCAGGACTTATTACTTCAAGTGTAAGTACTGATCGAATTGAACTGAAGATGGATTCATTTGCCGCTTTCGACTCGCATCGATTAAATTATGAAGAAGTAGTAGAAATCTACGGAGCTAGCCAGTAAAAATTTATATATTATGTTGAGTTGTTCATTATCTGGATATATAGCAAGTTGCTTGCTGCTGATGCTGCCAATAATGCTGCTAATGCTGATGAAGCTCTGACTGAGGGGGGGGGGGCTCACTCACTGCTGGCCGGCTGGTCCAATAACTTAATAAGGGACACTCAGGGCCGATGGKAGCTTATCAAATTTTGATAATATATATGTACTGTAGCTGTAGCAGTATCGGTATCGGGTCCAATAGAGAAGATATAGTACGAAAATATACGGAATATAAACTGTGTATATCAACTCCTAAATGGTTCTGACTATGTTTTTGCCAAAAACGCTCCAAACTGCCAATTTTAATACAAGTACCAGATGTTAGAAAAAAAATTATTTTTTTGACATTAGAAATAGTAGGATCCTGTAGTACGCTAGTTCAAAAAGATTTGGAAAAAATTTCAGAATTTTCCTCCATGTAGGTTGCAAGATATTAGCGTTTGAATTCACAAATTTCATTTTTTTTTGGCCCTGTGAAAAACCAGGCAGCTGGCCAGCTGCACTTCTCAATTTTACATTTGTACGGAAAAATGCCCAAAATGGTGATTGCTCTTTGGATTCATTCTTCAAGGCAAGTTGGTTACATGCTTGAAAAATTTCAAATCATTTGGAATTGTACAACATACAAGGAAAAATAGTAAGTAGAAAGAAGTAGAAAATGATTCAAAATACTAAACTGTGAACAATTTATTTATGGAATTGGAAAATGCCAATCCCAATAGTTAAAATGTTGTAATAAACAAATTACACCTAATATTTTGAATTTTTTCCAAAAATATTAAAACTTGAATCAAGTAATGGATTTCAAACTTTTTTTTGTAGAGTAGAGATCCTATAACTACTTGCAAACTATCCCAAACTAAAACTCCTCATAACTTTTGACTCAATGATCAAAATAGAATGATTCAAAACTTTCCATTTTAGATAAAAATCTAAAGAATCAATTTCAAATTTTAATTTTTAAAAAAAAAAAATTTTAAAGAAGCTTTTTTTGCTGTCCGGGCTGCCCATCAAGCAATGAATACTACATATCATACAATAGGGTGATAGCAAGAAAGACTAGTACTATTTTGCTTCACAATTAGAATGACGAAGTTATCATGTGCTATAACTTTTGAAGCATAAATCCAATTCATGTAAAATTTTTATTGGAGATGGCTAACTTGATTGTAATTAGAGTCTTTATTTTTCAGAATTTTTTAAACATTGTTTTGTATTTAAATTTGAATTTAGTTAATTTGTCACACTTTGCGTTTTAGGAGGTTTTAGTACTGGGGAGTATCCAAAATTAATGATCTAGATTTGAAATTTTTGTGGTCTATTCCTACACTAGAAATGCATGAATCCACCAAAGGGAATTTACAAAAACATTGTTTTATATCCTCTACGTACATGCAAACAAGGCTTCCTTGCGCGCACAGTTTTGAACATTGAAAATAGTTTGAAGATCAGTTTTTTGGTATAATATCTTCACCAAGAAGTCTTTCCAAATGGAAATTTTTTAGTTTCTTTGAATTTTTTTTTTCCTATTTTTGACAATTTAGTGCCTTATGTGGTCACTAATCACTCCATCACTACCATGTAAGACATTGATTGTGGCCAAGATCTTGCAGATCTAAAAACCCCACAATGGAGCCACTTCATAGGTGACCACTATGGAAGAAATAACCGCAATGGGCTGTCTTACCTTAGCACTTCTGTCCTACACAGAAAGATACTCTCTCTTTCATCAACCAAAAAATGGCCTCACCTTCGTTCAAGGATTAAGGGGCACTTCACACTATGGCCAAAGCATGAGAGGCCTTCGATTTTCAGCATTGCTCAGTACTTGGTTTCTTGCAATCTTGTTGGTGGAAATCGATGGTCTCTCGACTTTTGGTCATAAGGTAGGAAGTTTATGAATGGCCCATCTAAGGGCTGAAGCTACATTTTGGCAAGGTGTAACTACTTGAAATAATTTTCAGTAAATTTTCCTTGAAAGACAAGTGGAATTGACATTTAACCCAAGTCTTTTTATATTTTTTGGAGCTTTGTGGAATTAGTTATGAGTTTTTGAAGTTGCACAAAAGTCCATTTCAATGAGCATTAAAATGGACCACCTCCTCAAATGTAGACCGCTTGTACATTGGAAAGTGCAAAATGTACCTCGAGAGCATGTTCCATTTTAGAACCAGCTCCATTTCAAGACCTCCTACCTTAGTGTGCAGTGACCTCTACCAGGAACGTGTGAGTACGTRATGGGAGAAATTATGGTTGCTCACGTCCCTTCCATGAAACCATTCTWAATTATGAATTTTGTGTCACCATCATCTGTGATTGACAAATGGGTGGGTAGCTATCAATTAACTCATCCAACTTCAATTCCGGTAGAATTCCAACATTTTATCACGTGAATTMGGAGCATTTTTTCATGCATATTGTGACTTCTATCAACTGCATTTAATTCGCATGCAATTCATGATTTCAATGCCAATGGCTCACATGGGTATAACTTTTGAATGCAACAAATGCTGCTATGGTACGTTTTGGATGAGCATCTTTATTCCTGGGTGATTTAATTTTTAGGGTTTAATAATTTGCAAGGCCATTGAGAGGCTTCACTAACGGAAGGGCCGGAATGACTTGTATTCTCTTTTAAAAAATTGAAGAATTTGTACCACTAAGGGAGAGACACCCAATGGCGTCCTTGTACCCATGCCATCCAAATCTGCAAGACATAATCATTTAAGGCTATAAATGTAGGTAGGCCGTACATGGCTTATTTCTTTTACCTAAAATAATAAGCAGTCCATAGTCCCACTACACTTATGTTCTAGAATGAATACCTCACCTAGAAAGGGACGGCATTGGGTACATGGACGGCATTGGGTGCCTCCCTTAGTTTCAATTGAATGTTGCAGCTCATGTTCTAGCGTACATTTCCAAAACCCATCTGAATGTTACTCAATTACATACCCAGGCAGAATTTATGAAACTCTTATGGGCCTTCTGCAATAAGCATAGCTTCAGATTTTCAGATGCTCCATAAGCGCCCGCATTGAGGCTAACATACTTTGTTTTTATCCTTGGCTGTAACCAAAATGATGCGGTTTAATATTGTGCACAAGGGAATGTCCTGTAAAGGTTTGAATGGGTTCTGATTTTACGAAAAGGAAAAAAGTCATCATACTCTCAGACAACTAAATCAGTTCAAAAAAGAAAAAATTAATTCCATAGACTCCCACGTGTAATCCCACAAAAAATCAAGTGTTCAAGATCACTGGTAACTCAATCCGAGGCTGGCATTAAAGGTGTGGTGCCACCGCCTCCAATGCAAACCACGAAAAAAAACATTTCAAATGAGCTGGTATGTACTGCTGAATCTTTGGTCATGAGCTTAACACTTAAAAATAAAGACAAATGACATGGAACTTGTATGAGGACTGATTCAGACCAATAGTCTCCACTGAGTAGGGGTATTAAGGGGACCCATACTAATTAATTGACATTTCACACTATATAAATATCTATCTTTGTTGTACATGAACTGTGATTGAAGTGTCAGGGGGCTATGCATCATGTTTCCAACATCTACAGTTTCCCTGATTCAATCCCCTTAATTCTTTGGTCCCCTTAATACCCTTATTTAGTGTAGATCGAGCTCACACTCCCGATTGGGACTCCTCTATGAAAGTAGATGACGAGTTACAAGATGAGTAGGAGGAGCAATTCGACATCCAACTTACTACAAGATCTCATAGAAAAAGAATATTTTCTGTCAAGGATTGAGTGTGAAGTCCTTGGGAAATGCGAATTTGTTTTGACAAGAAGAACATTCTTTTGCAATCTATTCTGAGAACTCAAACCCCTTTTTCACCATTGGGAATCGATGACAACCAAAATAGAAGACTAACTCAAAAAAACAATTCTGACATTCTTGTGCTTGCTGGCAGAAAAATTCATTTGGAATGTACAGCCACTACAAGAGAAAGGGGTGTTTTAAGTATAGTCTTAAAAGTAAGATTTCAAATAATGACCTATAAGGAGTCTTTTAAGTAAGAATTTACTAAAAAGACATGGCTGAAAAATTCATTTGGAATGTACAGCAATGTAAGCAGAATTATCACATAATTGAGCATCAATTGCCAGGATATGTCACTGGTGTTGGATGTTACATCAGTACTGCGAGAGAGAGAGAGACATTGTTTGCAACTTGTGTAATGTCAACCTCAAAGATTGCAATGCCGTCAGGTTTTGCTGTTGGAACCTCACAATCCCAAATTCGTATTGCCTGTTGAAAGTCGTCACAAACAATCACAGAAAGGAATATTTGTCAGTTCACGTTGMMATGCAATTAGCAACGCATGACTAAGTTAATCAGACACAGTGAAACTAACACCTGGGATCAAGCCGAAAGAAATGCAATCTCGAACAGGAAAGCACAATGACGTTTACGGAGAGAGAGAGAAAAATATAAGTTAGTCTCCAAATTGAACACCCTGATGAACATACACAAATCTAGCTAATTATAAAGCTGACTTGTTGCATTTGTTCCTAATTTCATTTGTGGCTTTGCTGGCAGTCCATGTCAACTACAGTAACAGTAGCGGTGGGCACTACTTCGTCACTTGATTAGTGTAACATGCACCCGCTACAAATTGTAGCACATTACATGCAATACACAATTTAGATTATGACACATCCAGGTCTAGACAATTCATGCAACTAGATCTTACAACTCATTACCTAGCAGTCAAAATATGGACACAACATTTCGCAGCTGTGACTATGCACCCAAAAGTGGCAGTCACAGATTTTGCATTAATTAACAACCCCCCCTCCCTGCTAAAAAAAGAGAACCGTTGATTTTTTTGTAAAAAAAATTACAACCCCCCCTCACAACCGTTGATCTCAAAAAAAATTGAATACGGATACAGATACGGGATTGGATACTAATACGGTACTAATACGGTACTGATATGGTACTAATACGGTACTAATACGGTAGTGATACGGGTACTGATACGGGTACTGATACGGGTACGGATACGTATTGGAATATAGACGGATATTGATACGGTACAAATACAAGTGCAATATGGGATATATCCCATATTGTTTGCCCTCCCACCCACCCCTGAAAATTACAAGAAGGGGAGGGTGACAGAGGGTGGGTGAGGAGTGGAAAAAAATTTTAATTTAAAATTTTTTAATTTTAATTCAACCCCCCCAAAAAAAAATTAAAATTAAAATTTTTGAAAGGGAAGAGGCGTTGAATTAAAAACTGAAAAATTTTAAATTAAATTTTTTTTCCATGGTGCATAGTTTTACACTATGCACCATGAAGTGGCTGTAACAGCCAGCATAGGCCACCTCACACATTATTTTGTACATGTACACAAATCATTAAATTTTTCTTTTTTAATAATACATAGAAAAGAAATAGGGTTCTTCTCACCACATGTACAGTAGAACAGGCTCTTGAAAGTCACAAAAAATCATTCAAGATAATATCAACAGTCATTTGTTTCAAAAATAAATAAATAAATAAATAGCAACAGCAACCCATTATTCTCGCCCAATTGTACCTGAAAACCGGTGGAACTGAGCGAGCTCTGCAGCTCGTCGCTTTGGGCCTAGAGAGAAACTGAAAATGGCATTGTGAGTTATTTGAAGAAAACAAGGTGATTGAGAAAAACAAGGCCCACGTTAGGAGGTATCCATTGACGGTAGGGAAGATGATCTTGTAGTTCACTTATGGTTCAACAGTTAAACCTTGAGTAAGTCTATTGTTCATGTGGGTCTTGTAAAAGTTGTGCCTTTGCCATTAGAAAGAAATTGAACCCCGTAGTAAGGGGCCGTGAGTTCTTTTACTATTAGTTAACTAAAGTTGGAAGAGAGCTTTAGTAGAAAGGTTATCCAGGCTGGCATTAGTACGACCACCTCGGCAGAGGTAATTCCAACGTCGGAGTCTATTCTCGGTTTGTGACTGCAGCGCCTGTCTTGTGTTTCAGCAACTCGATACCAAGCGCCAGCACCTGCAATTCCATTGTGACACTTGCAACACCACTTAATTTTAGCATTAGTGACTCAAATCGAACACTAATTACAGCATTCCAAAAAAAGCACCACCATTGTTTGTATGCTTGTGACCGCTGAAATGAGCCACGGGGTTCCATCAGCTTTGATTGAACAGGTCGAGGAACATGACACAATTGAAGTCTGAGAAAGGAGCCAAGATTCACGCCGAAGAAAGACCAACGCCAGAACAGACGTCGAATTGCGCTGAGGGTCCCCGCTTCCAGGCCAAAATTTCGCCCTATTCATTTATGTGGTACATTGTGTAATTAGTCAATAGTTACCCTAGATACAGAGGCGTAAAACTCTTTCCTGCCAAGTTTGTTTCACTACGAAGCAGCCCCTTAGAGGATCCGTTTTTTTCCTAAAGTTTTTTTGTTTCAAATGTGTTGTTCATCACTAGTTTAAAAAGTCATGACTGAAGTTCAAAAGGGAACCACTATCAGAAGTAAAGTGTTGATGTATGACTTTCAAGGTTCTTGTAGACAAAAGTGAAGAATGCGTACATTCATTCAATTTATTTAAGGACAATTGAATGTGTAGTTGATAATAACTATGGTGATGGGTTTGTCATTTCTTGGTTAGGGATGATTCACTTCCTCTTATTAACCCAAGAAGGACACCACGGATGTTTAGTGTCTGATGGATGACAGAGTATATTTCTGTGTGGGACATAAGTGCAATTCTTCATCTTCGAAATTTTGTGTGGAAAGGGAAGATCTTCTATTGTACTTTGACTTCAAATGAGTTCTTTTGAATTTTTTAATACCAATTGTTCCCACGGTTTCACAAATGATGATTTCCACAAAGACCCTCCACATCCTTCTAGGGTTAAAAATCAAAACTATCCTCCAAATCTCATAGTTACAAGATTATTGATTGGTCAAATTGGGCACGTAAAATATAAAATGCCACATTTAACTACTTTTGGACTTTTGAAAGTCCGAAATTAATAATGGTCATCGAGAGAAAAAAAATGGGTTATCGGCAAATAACGAACAACATTGGGAAATCTATGAAAAACATTGGGAGATTTGTGAAAACATCGGGAGATCTCCCGATGTTATAATCTAGAGATCTTTTGCTGTAAAGTCCAAAATTCATTGAATAGTCCAAAAGTAGTTAAATATGGCATTAAAACATTCTTTAACCCAAACAAACTTCTCTACCATTGCCAAACCTTTGTATGGGCTATTATAACCCTTTATCCTTCACATAACATGTTCAATAAAACTTACATAGTATACATGATTGATATCATCTTTACAACAATTGTTGAAGATGATTATCTATTTTGTTTGCTTATGTTGTATTGGTTAAAATAAACTAGGAATATTTCTCAATTTTGTTTTGACCCTTAAATGTTGAACGGGTCATCATGGAAATCATGAATTTTGATACCGTGAGTATAATTGGTATAAAAAATTTCAAAAATTAGGGTTGGAAGTCAAAGTACTATAGAAGATCTTCCCTTTTCACACAAAACTTCAAGGACGAATAGTTGCAATTCTATCCTACATAGAAAAATGTTCACTCATTCATCAACCAAATAATGTCCTCGACGTCGTTTAAGGGTTAAATTTGGTCTTTTTAATCTTTGGCTTAGACATGTTTATTTTACACTCAAGTCCAAGTTTAACCCTTACACATAGGGGCAGACATTTTGTGTCCTCTGGACGACAGAGAATCGAATTGTGTAAGACAAAAATTGCAACTTTTCATTCTGGATATTAGGAGTGGAAAGGGAAGATCTTTTCTAGTAATTTGACTTCGAATGTTTTCTAGTAATTTGACTTCGAATGTTTTCTAGTAATTTGACTTCGAATGACTATATTTGGCTTTTCAGAGTAGATGATGGCACAGTATGAAAAATGCATGATTTCCACGGCCACCAATCCGTCCTTCAAGAGTTAATCTTAGTAGTGGGGTGCTTCATCTCTATTTGAAATATCAAAGTCACATGTTATTGAGCAAATCATTTAGGGTATTCTCAGTAAACACTCACTAACACTTACACTCAAAGTAAATTCAAATTTCGACACTAACTGAACACTCAATGGTAACTGCTCTCATGATACATTTGATCTGGCCTCCTGAGATTATTGCTGAGTCGACAAGTTAGCTCCTTCAAATGAAACAAGAAACAGTCTAAAATCGAATCGTTCCGAGAATCACAGGTGCAAGTTCTCCGAACAGGTTTCCACTGTAAGATTGCGACGTGAAGGACACCGCCATTTACACTGGTACTGTATTTCAGGGTGCTTCCCAGGGCTTCTTTTTTTTTCAATTTTTCATGAGGTGCAGTTATAAAATGTGAAATATTTTGAGGACAGAGGCTGCACCCTTGTGGTTGAATGGCTGGGGATTTGACATGTACAAACACTCTTGTCATGTGCAGGAAGTTATGCTTATACATTTTCACAGATAAGACGAGAAAAAAATAGAAAGAGAAGGCCTCAGCTCTTGGTGGTAGTTCCATGTCAGTTGACCGAAGGCCATCCAATAAGTAGCAGATAATCGGTATCATCATAAGCCTTATTTCCTCTGTTGAATGTATCCATTCAACTTGAAGCAATCATGCGAAAGGCGCTTTTGTCTGAAGACCTTAACCTACCGTCCTTGAATGAGGAGATCGCTCGTTCATAGGATAGCTGATCTGGCATCTCCAAGAAATGTCTCCCAGGGTTTAAGCCTGGTTTTATGGTCTCATTCATAGTCCCAGATTGACAAGTTGCATTTAAAAGCGGTTACTCGACCCTGCTGATGACGGCGATCCCAGCTATGGAAGTTAGAACCGTAGTGGTTATTCTGTTGAGGATGAAAATATTGGAGGATTGCATAGAAAATGATCTGTTTTTGAGTTCATTCTAAAGCGTCGTTCTGCAAAGTATTATTTAAACCGGCATTGTTGTATTTTTTTAACCGGCATTTATTTGAGTCGTTAACTATTTCATATATTTTTGTGATTGAAAGTGATTTAATTACAATGATAATTTAATGTCCTCTTCAGATTTACGTACTTATCAATTAATGGAAACTTCACTAAAACTATTGGTGGTCAACACTAATAAGGGCCACTTTATACTAGGGCCCAATTGTTGGCTCAATTTCGAAACCACCGCAAAATCCACCAATAGGAGTGCTTAGATCCTTAATTGAGTCATCAATTGGACGACCAAACTTATTGAAAGCCAACCGGATTTCCTTTTATATCACATGATARTTCACGTGAAAATGTTTTGGCACCAAAAGTTTAMGCTCAAGTGCTTATAGTTGGTTCGCCATTATCCTTACCCAATTCTAAAACCTAGGCTTGATTTGAGTCGGCCCCATGTTTCTAAATTAGGCCAACTTGAAATTGGGCCCGAGCCCTAACATAAAACTATTGATTTTCAGTGGRTAGTGACTTTTGCTATGCCTGCTTAAGTCTTCTTCCCACGCTGGCCTCTTCATGGATAATTGTCTGCAACTATGCAGTTATATGTGATGAACAGCTTACCATGTTGAGCTTGACTGCTTGACACGTCTCATTGATGATGCGACTTAGTCTTATTCTGGTAGCGTCCAGCCAGKTTTCTGGTGGCATGTGATAGTAAACCTGACGGTACAGTTTGGATTTGGTTGACGAGGTTAGGGATGAGGTACACATGGACATGGAGTAGGAGCATGATGTTCAATGGAGGTCTTGACATATGTGAAAATTTTGTACTTATGTTYTGTGATGAGATAGTGGTAAAGTAACATAAACTGCTTGTTGGATCGGATAACAGTGTTATAATTTTGCAGGATTGGCGAGAGTGCGGTTTTTGCCCATCAGAGCAGCTGCATCGGAGGAAGCCGGTGAAGACTTCGTAAAGCAAGCTGAGGGAGTGTTAAACGACTTGAAAGCTAAGGTTGGTTTTGGACAGAGTATGAGGTTGTTGTCGAGCATGTTACTGGTAGTTGAAGAGCCTGATGGCTTTTGGTGAGCTGTATTCTGATAGCTGTTGTTCTGGTCATCTTTGCCAAGGTTTCTGCTTTTCTAAGGGAATTGTTTTGGCGCAAGGACGTTAGAATCATGGTTGTGAACTTATGACAGATTTTGCTTTTGGTTGTGAACTAGGGACTGCAATAAGTACTTCAATTTTCTGGAAATGTATTGCTGTCTTGTTCGTGCAGTGGGATGGAGTTGGGAATAAATCAAGCGTAGCGATATTTGGTTCTGGGGCTCTGATCGCCTTGTGGTTTTCATCGACGGTTGTTAATACCGTCAATAATTTGCCCTTGGTATTTTCTTTCGCCTTTTTTAAACAGTGTACATTTATTGTGTAGTACATATTTGATGCCTTCTGAAAAGTTTCTTCTGCACTCATGCGTGCATGGCAATCTTTTTTAGCCAATGTACCGTGATGTAACTCGCTCAATGTCTAGTTTCTGTACGACTTACATTCCTCAGGTGGATTTCTTGAAAAGTTTACTTTGGTCCAATTTGTTTGTCGTACCTGCAATTGTGGTGGTAGTGACTCACTTGTACTCCTGTGCTGTGCAGCTTCCTAATTTGATGGAGCTGATTGGCCTTGGCTACTCTGCTTGGTTCGTCTACCGATACCTGCTTTTCCAGGTATGCTCTTTTGTCTTTTAGCCATGACAAGCAATGAAGCTGCGGTGCATTTTTTGCCCCCTCAGCTGCTAGAAAGCCATTTCCTACTTTACAGCTCGAAATATCTTTTTCTCAGAACTTAGTAGATGGTGGGACACGATCTGATGGTGAGTTCTTTCTTTAGGAGTGTCGGTGTGTGTGTTTCCGTCAGAGATTGATTCGCTAAGAAACTAACTTGGACTGTGCGTGGGCACTCAGGATAATAGGAAAGAATTAGCAGCAGAAATCAAGGAAGTGAAGCGTAAGATCACAGGAGCCACTGACGATGTCTCAAGTTAGAGTAACCACTACACTTTTACAGGAACTCAGGCATCCAGAGAAGTATTAAATTCTTTGTTATGAATTCGGATAGGTGGATCCGATGTCGCTCATAGTTATACCTCTCTGGGCTTAAAAGCAATAAGTATATCAACCTTTCGTGCTGCATGTAGGACCCAAAGCCATGGTGACTCTCGGTTGATATACGTACACGATGCGGTTCACTTCCAACGAGGACAGATCTAGGTTTAGATTTCCCGGACTGCTTTCGAGTGTGGGTCATATAGTTCCGTCTCATTTCACTCTAGTAACTGGGAAGCAAAGGGTTGAAGGAAGTCATGCTCTTATCATTGAGCTACTAGCTTCATTTCATTTGTCTACCTTCGTGTCCTAGACTAGGTCCATCCATGTCAGGTCTTAGGGTCAAATCAGAAAATTGTATAATGTATATGTCGTCTAATCACTGTAGGATACCGGTAGCAGGTACAAGTCAGGTTTTTTTTTTTGGTTTTCGGACAAATGGTTAGGTGGCCTTCCTTTCAAGAGCTTTCAAATTGTGTGGCTCCGTCACTTATAGGGTTGTAACTGAAAGAGGCCAATTTAGAGTATGTGATTTTGAATATGCAATTTTTGTATGCAATTTTTGTATGTATTGGCTTTGTATGACAAATGAAATGAGGTTTAGGAAGCATTGTGGCATTAGTGTACAGGGCCATGATTTGTGTCTGGCATTTTTTCACTCATTTACTCTCTTTTTTTTCTATAGGCTTGAAGCTAGCCATTTTTTTTTGAAGAAATTGGGCATTTAATTGCCTAAAAAATAACCCTTTGTACAACGTTCATTTTGTCAAGCATTGAATTTATTTAATGTCCAATTTCAAGTTACTTCAAGTGGGGGGAGAGGGAGTTTTTATGAAGTTTGGGCCTCCAATGGAACAAGTGGCCAATTATTCAAAGATCCCATGGACAGCACAGTGAATCTCACTCTGTATTCTAACCCTCTAAACATTGGGGGGCTCTTAAACCTGATGTGATGAATTTGAAAATTTTATGCTTAGGAAGCTACAAATTATTAATTTTTTTGTCAATCTTAATCAATTTTAAATTCACTATAMCTGTGCTTTTTAGAACATACAAAACAATAAATTTGAGGTGATTCTCATAACATGATGAAACATGATCAAAGAAAGAGAATTTCATTGGAAATGAACATAAAAAGGGATGGTTCAAGCATTCTCTTTAGGAAACAAAATTGGCGCTAGGAATGGAAAAAGGTTCCCCTCCCATATATAAATTGCATTTTCATCTATAATATTCTAAAGAACTTGTAATCAATTTATTTTCAACTTTACAATACTCAAGATTCTATGTTTTCTAAAAAAAATTAAAATCTTCTTTAATGATAGTTTTATGATATTTGAATTCTTTATTTTAATTAAAATCTATTCTTCACCTATTGTAAAAATTGCCACAATGGAAGACTTACACTTAAGACTAATTCTCTAAGGAAAGAAGAATCACATAATCATGTGTTGTGTTTTGTCACTACAAGGCAATCATCCTTCTTTCCTCTTTAGGCCCATGCTTTCATAAGAAAATATATCACCTTTCTTCAAAACATTTTATATACCCAACACCATGCAAGGAAATTGAGTCTTTGGGAATCATTGGCTTCCTGATGAATCGTTTTACATGTATCAAATCACCACACATAGTCAGCTTCCACTATGATTGGTCTTCTAAATTTTGGAACAGTACTTAACTGCGACACGTCTTCGCAGTTCACACCTAGCTCGATCTGCCTGGCGCAATTCTGGATCGGAGGGACGGAACCTGGCCTGACAAGCTCCAACTTGTCAGAGTGTGCGATTTTTGGAGCGAAAAAAACGACAGATTCTGGGCCACAGTACTGACAGGCCAGCTTCAGCTAACTTAGCTGCAGCAGTTGTTGTTGGAGCTCCATTGCGGCAGACAAGCCAGGCCAGGCGCCAGGGGAAACCGGGAAATGGAGCAGAGAAACTATAAACTTATGCAGAGCGTGCGCAACAGTAGGAGTCGCTTGTTACGCCATGTGGGSGATGAAGAGCCAGTGCGCTACAGGAGTTGGAATGCATGAAGGCACAACCAAATAACAAAATCAGTATGCGCTTTGGCAACGGGGGAAGTTGCAAGGTTGGTTAGGGATGCCAAAACTACACTAATGATGGGAAATAGTGTTACCTACACTAATTGATTTGAAACAGCCATAAGTTTTTACTCTTAATGAATATTTTTACCAACTATAGGTACAAAGTTTCCCAACTACAATGCTATTAGGATCCATGTACTCTGTAAAAATACTCATGAAGAGTAAAAACTTATAGCATTTCTAAAATAGATAGTATGGGTAACACTATTTACCATCATTAGTGTACTTATTAGTCTTCTACAAATCATATTTCATTGGATGAGCAATGATGGAGAATCTTACTAACCCTTAATGGACGGATTGGTGACTGTGGAAATCATCCATTTTGAAACCACAATGAGAATCATTGATATTAAAAACATCGAAAAGCACACATTGGAAGTCAAGCTATTGTACACAAGGAAACCCGTAGGGTGATACCAGGGAAGGTATTTTATTTCAGTGTGCAACTATACCCCCTAGAAATAAATTTGGACGAGGAATATGGAAACCTCGAGCCACACATACTTGCCCAAAATTGCTATGTAGCCAAAAAATGCATGCCTGTCCTTTAGGGGTTATGGTACAAAGTAGGATGCATGTAGTTGCTTGAAAGGGTGAAAATGACGTGTTGCATGGGTGGGACAAAGTTAACGCACGATTCAAACTTAGAAGAAGTGACCTTGGAATGGGATTTGTTGAGGTGGAAATTTGTAGGGACTGTTAGCCATGCTTTACAAGCATGTAAATGGTATGACAAATCTTCATCTTCAAATGGAAAAAAAACAAAAGATCATGTTGTTTTGACTTTCAACCAATTGCATAATTATCTTTTTTAATGTAAAAGCAAAAATAATCTCATTTATTGAACTATGTAACTTGACTATTTGTTGAAGAAAAGTAGTTCTGGTGAAGTTGCCAAATCTGTACAAAGTGATATTTTTGCCATTATGCCCATTTATGATTATTTTTCGTGAGTTCAAACATTGATTGCATACTTTTCATCCCAAAATCATTGAAGCGGACTTATTTACCATTTGGGTTTTAGTGTTCTAAGAAGGCAGTTTATTGTTGCAACTTACATTGATTACAAGGGATCTTATAATATTCAATTGCCTTCATTTTCTAGTTGGAACACCATGGTCTAACTAGTGTTTGTGAAAATGAGATTACTATTAATTCAAAAAATTGACCAAGAATTTAGAGAAGTTTATATGACTCAAAGCTTTTGACTATAGTTTTAGTAAATTCATTTGATGAACAACTATTTGCCTACCAATTTGACTCTATTGTTGTCATTTTTTTTATGCTATTTAATTTTCTAGCTCAAAATATTGTKCATACTTGAAAGTAGATCAAAGGTGCAAAATTCAAAAGTTTGAACTTGAAGAAAAGTACAAAAAAATTATATTTACCACTTGTTGATTAAATTTTGGAATTTTGAATTCATATTGGAGTTCCTAAACCCAAATTTGTTATGGAAGGTAATAAACTACAATTGAATCATTTGACACTCAAATTGTTTTTGGAATTTTACATATTTTAGCTTGTATCTTTGCACGTATATATGTTATTCAACTCAATTTCATCCTAAATTGGATATAAACGAAGGATTTTTTTTAAAGATTCAAACATCAAGTTGGACAAAATGTCACCAAAAAGCACTCTATTGATGACTCAAGATAAAGGAATTCAAACCATTAGAAATAACTTTTTAACCTCTAAAGGACCAAGGCCATTTTTATCTTGAAAAACACTCAAAACTGCTATTTATGTTGCATTCATCTWAAAAAACAATTTTTTTTTTTTTCGAATTTAACTATTGTATCTTGTATTTTACCTGTCGGATATCATGTGGTAAAATTTCATGGAGTTTGACTATAATACACTGATTGGAAGATATTAGCATTCAAACTTGAAAAAAAATGTTTTTTTAAACACTGGTCTATGATTTTAGATTACTTTCACCACCATTTGTGGAAACATTTTGGACTATAGAATATGGACATTGAATTAAAAAAATCTGGTGTTGAAAATTGAATTGATAGTATAAAAAAAATACACTTGATTTTCATTCTTTAGAAAATTGTTAAATAGAAGTAGGTTCAAGACTAAAAAAAACTGAATTGTTAATAGCTTTAAGATGGGATCACTAAAACTCAATAATTCCAACGGTGAGATCATTTTAGAAAAGAAACTTAATCTTGTCAATCAATTTTTTTGAAAAATTGTGAAAATTGCATTTAAAAATGAATCTTATACATCATTTTCCCTAGTAGATGTTCAAATTGCCTGAAAAACTGAAGATTGTTCATAACTTTCACACTGACTAATCCAAATGGAAAAAATCAAAGCTTCACATGTAGATAAAAATAATATTTACAAGAAATAAAAGTTTAAATTTAATTTCAAGTTTTTTGGGATGTTTTTTTGCTTGGCAACATGAATTATGTTTAAGATGGCATAACTTTTGCTCCCAGCCACCAATCAATTAAAAATTATATTCCTAAAAAGATAATAAGTTTTTCTATCTTATAAGAAGTTTCAAAAAAGTTCATCAAAAATTGAGGTCATAGGTATGTGCCGTTCTTCTTAGAGTCCCCCAAGGAAACTCTTGGTCCTTCAGGGGTTAATCGCCAATCCGACAAGGTACACAAGATAATACAAACTAGCAAGATTTTTTGTGACAAAATACTGGTTTTTTCTCCATTTGTTCATTTGCATACAATCTAAAGGACCCTCCAAGGGTTTAAATTATTGCTAATGGCTAGATTAGACTTTAGGATTGTGGAGACATTATTATAAGATGCAACTTAGAAGATCAAATTAATGACAATTTAAAAAAAAAAATACTAAAATATGATTGATAGGTCATATTCATAAGATTAGATGTACAACTAAATTGATCAATAATTTTCTATGAAGTTTGAAGTGAAAACTTGAATATTCCCTCAAAAATTGATTGCAACTTTATAATTCAGAATTATCTCAAGAACCCTTTTATTTTCAATTTGAAATGTTAAATTCTAATTATAGTGAATTTTTCAAATTTTTGGTTTACTTATTCATTGTAGTCATTTATGAAGGGTCAAAGCTTAAATCTAAAAAGGTAATAATTTGATGTGAATCATTTTTATACCCTTTCAACTATAGAATATGCTTTTTTAAGAAAAGTTTTATAATCTTGTGCACTACAAATTTTAGAAAATTAACACAAAAATTTATATATAATTAGATGAATGAAAAACCAAGATTGAAGTTTTATGCTTGTGGAACATGTTTGCATTCATCTATCATTCACAATTATTCCATAAGAGGTTAATAGTTAAATGATGAACACACATTCATGAATGATTTAAATTGTGAGCTACAAGATACGGATTGCCTTCTTACAAACAACAACATTGGAGTTCATCATTGAAAGGGAATTCCTTTTATGAATTAYGTGGATACCATTGCCAATGATTATTATCATATGTATGTTTGATATATGATTGTCTGAAAAGCATTTAGGATTCTCGGGGAGGATTATTTGAACTCATCATYTTATAGAGCAATAGAACAATTTCAAGATATAGAGCCCATTGAAGTGCAATAAAGCATTTATTTTATAGCATGTCAATGTAGTTTATATTGTTCAAAGACAAATCTTGACTGACAGACAATTACCCATCCTCCAAATAATTGTTTGTGGTAAAAATAAAGTTTACCAAAAAAATTCTTAGATATCCATTCACAAGTGTGTGAAGATGATAAACCTTGTCAATTAAATTAGGCATTTGATTTATACATGATCATTTGGAATTAAAAAATTTAAATATTTCAGAATGCATTGATGAATCACCTACTTTAAAAACGGAAACTACATGTATCACAAATTGCAAAAAAGAAACCATTTTTGAATTGAGGACACAAGAAATAGATGTTAGCATTTGTACAATACAATTTTGAAAAAATTAGTTTTTTGTYACAAAGAATCTTGCTATTCTTTGTGACAAAACATTGATTTTTTCAAAATTAGACTATACAATAATGGAGGTACGTTGGTTATTTGGAGGGATGAATCTTCATTTGAAATTGATCAAAATTCAAGTCAACTCAAGTATGGTGGAGTATTTTTGAGATATTTGATTCACAAAGTTTAGTACCAACATTCAAGTTTGATTCGATGTCAATCATGGTTTTGGAGTGCTTTCAATACAACCAATTGCAACAAATTTTATTTGATCTTAAGTCGTTTGGGACAATACATTGTTGTGGATTCTATGGACATTGTATGTTAGTAATTATTATTGCCTTACTTCTACCACCATGCTAACCATAAGGAGTTGGTATTTTTGTTGGATGGTGCACCAACACATACTACCCATGTGACAAAGGCTTGCCATCAAAGATATTGGACTAAAGATGCTCACTTGACCTCAAAACTTTCCCAACCTCAACTATCTAGAAAATCTTTGAATCATTTGCAAAGCCATGGTGTAGAAGATAAAGAGACCAAAAAATAAGGATCAAATGCGGAATGTAGTAAATGTAGCTTGGGAGAGCATACCAATGCCGGAGATATTGCACAAGTTAGTTGCAAGCATACAAGCTCTAAATGATGACAATGGAGGTAGCAAAAGGTGGTAGTGGTAGTTGTTGATGAATCCAACTTTTAGGCTATAAATGATTACAAAAGTTTTGAATATTGCTAGCAAGACGCTTCTAAATGTATAGAGCTATCTATTTATACAAGAAAATTCTACCAATGATGTGTATGAGGCAACATTGGCCATGTTTTCTCTTTATACTCTTATGTGTTTGTGAAAGAAAGCTAAGGGGTGCCTTACTTTCTTGAGGGGACTAAACATAATATGTAAACTTTATTGAACTTGTAATATAAAAAATATTAGGGTGATAAATAGTCTATACAAATAGTTGGAAATGATAAAGTAAGTACCTTGTTCACTCCTAGTTAGTTAACAGAGAAGACCACTTGTGTTAGTTAACAACTCAAAAACACCCAACATAACATTTTATAAAGGGTGAAATTAAAAATGCCAACCATGTCCCGAACGGATATGAACACATCAAATACAAACATTCTCCCATATCATTTGGGACTCCCAAACTGTGAATCATGGTGTAAATGAATACTTGAGGCAAGCTCAAAAAATTTCATCATTCATAAAAGTACTTACGCACAACTTATGGTATAGGGACACAAACTAACTCTCCGCTTTATCTTGCATGGTCTCCTCACAAGCCCCTCGAAAACACCAGCCAGCCGTTAGTATCACACCACAATCTCACTCCCGAGCTTACCATCTTGCAGCTTCGTGGAAAACTTGGAATCGTTTCTACAGGAGCTCAATCAATCAATGACATATCCTAAATACACAAAACATCAAGGTCTTCTGAGCACCTGTGTTAAAAGAGATTAATCAAGAGAAAAGGAAAAGCTGGAGTATACAATCGCCCACAAACCACACAAAACATGAAGGTAAGCTCAGCAAAAATGTTTCAGAATTGCGAAGAAAGTGTGTATTGAGAACAAAGGCGACCGTCTCAGCTGTCTACTGCTGCTGCGTCTCAGCAAGTCGTGATTCACCAAACCCCTCTGACTAGTTTACAGCCTGATTAATTCTCTAAAAAGGGAGGTCAACCGGCTTTCAGATTGTCATGGTCGCTTCTAAATAATTTACACGAAACGAAGCTCTGCTCACATTTTGGAAGGCTATTTTTACCCGAATCAGAAAGCGCCAGCGAATTCCAACTGCATCCTTCAAATGGAGGTAAAGCACTTGGTGCTAATCAGGAGGCAAAACTACTTAATGTTCTCTAAACCAGAGATTTCTTTTCTGAGGACTACATCTGTGACACACCACAAAAGAATGGAATATCCCTTCCTGGGATTCACGAAGAGGAAATTTCAACTGAAGTGACCTATGAAACCTCGCCAGCAAAGTGCCTATTCTCGTGGGAAGACAAAGGGACTATACCAGAACTCGTTAAAGAAGTGAAGATACGAGATKTCAAACCTCGCARTTCTGGTTTCTTGCTCTTCCTCTRTTGCAGATTCGTRGGCACACAAAAGTAATTCTTTCGTTCTTCAAAGGATTCGCCCACTCATTGGGTTTGAACGTGATTTTTGAACTTGAATTTGAAATATCGCCAGCAACGACACGTGAGTGCTGATGCAGCTTCTTTTTCATCCAGACTCAGAAATAGTTTGCATGATCTCCACAGCCAGAACAGGGGTATTGATGACTCTACCCGAATTGGCAGAAAGAAATTCCTCAGGAGTCGAGGCCGAGTCCAGCCCAAAGGAGCCMCGTGGCACGATTCGAGTCTCGCTGCCATCAAAGCGGTGCGTAGCAATCTGGTGAGAAAACATGGCTTGCAGGTCCTTCCCTGCAATCCAATGGGGTGGCATCAAACCTCCGCACCGGAACACGGTCTTGAACCCGGGGACCTTGGTGATAGGCCCGACCTTCACACCCCTCTCCTTGGAGTAGTCACTCAGAACCTCCACGAGCTCATAGTCGAACTTGGGCACCTCATCCTCTGCAAATTGTCTTCCAAGCGGCTTGTCCCAGTCTCTGTACAAGGCCCAGACCTCCCCTTTCCGAGGGTGGATTCGGTACATCTTCTTCTTCGCGTCGGCTTCCACCTCCACTCTATGAGAGAACGCTTCCAATGTCTGGCCACTTATGGTGTCCCTCTTAAACTCCCCGCAGGCCACGGATAGGCCGGCGGATTTCACGAGACCGCAGAATGTAAGCGCAGGTCGGTAGGGCTCCAGCCACTCCACGTCCACCTGAAATCCACAGTGAAAAATGTGGTCGCACACAAAGTCAAGTTCAATAGTTAGAAGCAAAAATTCGCAACTAATGTCATTTGAGAGGCAATTAGACAGAAGTAGAGAAATTGTAACAAAAATGATGCCAAAATGGCAAAAAAAAAGAAAAGGTAACAAGTACTATAAACCAATTAAAGAATCCAGAATTTCCTACCAGAAAAGGCTATGAACTTAACATTCAACAGAGCGTGGTTTACAGTGTGCAATTCATCATAACGTTTAACATCCTTGCAAAAGGAATCTAGATTGATTTTGAGGAAAATCAACAGTCTTGGCCAGTAAAAGAAGACATGCAGCTCACCGTGCATGCTCTTTCCAGTGAAAGTCTTTTTATTCCCATCCATAGTGAAGAAGGTGAGTTCTCATAACTATCCACCAATGTCATGATCTAATTTGAGTCAWGGAATACTCCATCTAGCATAGCCATCACCAACAAAAGCAACAAATGCGAACGAGTGTCCTACGAGTTTCATTCTTAGAGTACAGAGCGAAGGAAGGTGTGCACATATGCTCGTAAACAAGCAGATTTGACCTTTTAAAGTGAAAGACTGTAATACTTTGGGAAAAACGTAAAGATGCCACTGACCTGGAAAGGCTCCAGCACCAAATTGACGATGCGGCCATAGAAGCGCGGCATGCCATCCTGGTTGTCGTAGAGCGCCCAGTACTGGCCCAGTCCCATGACGTACTTGGACCGCTCGTTGTCGAAATCGTAGAAGTCGGCGTTGATTACATTGAACTCCTTGGGCAGCAGCAGTGCCGGTGSTGCTGGTGTGGCGGTGTCGGTGGTGAGCACCAAAGGCTGCAGGGCGACGCTGCTTTGCGTTGAGGTGTCTTCCGAGGGCTGCCTGAGGTGTGGTTTGGGGTGTTCATTGKCGATGGTGGCGATGCCTCTCTTGCGACCTGCGGTTTTGGGACCAGCTATTTTGGGAACCACCAACTTGCTGATTGCTCGCGGGTTCACCAGTTGGCGTGTGTACGGCTCCAGCAATTTGATGGCTCTTTCGGATTGCTCCTCGATTCGGTGTTCTGATAGCTGGTCTCTTGTCAGCGCGTCTCTCTGTGGCCCTGAAAGAGGGAACCACATACACACACACRCACACACAATGCTGAAAATCAATGCAAAATGGCACAACAATTGTGGGAGATTATGGACCCCAAGTTCACGGTACAAATTGGTGTCAAATAGGACACAAGAAAAATGTTCACCTCTGTAATAACAGCAGCATTGTGTTAGTGAAAAGATCATCACCATGGAAAATACCAATGCCACTATTGAGTGATAAGTCACGCTGTTGAGAAAAGGAGTGGTTGAGAGGAATAGTGCCACTATGCAATGGGAGTGCCACCATTACAAACACASGTCTCCTCTAATAGGCATCTTGGAAGGAATRGTAGGCGGRGCTACAATAATAAATAYGGCATTCAAAAATGCAAACCAATAGGAAGGGGAACAAAAAGGAAGATATGGAGAGTACCTCCAAGCAAGCGTGCCAGAGGCAAGCGGGCATCACTATCAGGCGCTTGCACCACCGTGCCCTTGGGCTTCCTGCCTCGTTTCTTTCCCGTTTTCGGCACCGTGATCGGTGCGGACGTTTTACAAACATCCAAGCTTCCGTCCTTGTTGTGCAACCCAGTCGGCAACTTCATAGTGGCTCTCCCCCATTCTCCATCACATCCACTGAGCTCTTCTTTCGGAGGTGAGCCATTTTCAGTGGGGGCAACCGGAGCCCCCTGATCACCTTCCTTTCCAATCACTAAAGGCAAACCTGCTGTTGGGGGTGGAGGTAAAGGAGCCCAAAGAGGTCGAGAGCTTCTCTTCCCATCTTCAATGCTTGAATCAAACTTCCTCTTCAAACTAGACGGTTCCGGCACAGCGACAATCGCCAGCTCCGTCTCTTTCATCTCCACGTCTTTAATCAGCCTCACCTCCATTTCCAGCTGCGACTTCTCGTATTGCAATTGAGCTTTCTCGCTCTGCAGCTCTTCCACGGACAGCTCAATGGTGGCTTTCGTCCGTTCGTACGTGCGAGACTTTCGCTCCAGCTTCTCCTCCAGCTCTTGATTTGCAAGCATCAGAAACTCCACCATCTCGAACGCCAAGTCCAGCGCTGGTGCGAGTTTTAAAGGTAAATTGATGGTGAGCTCCATGTTGAGGTCGCGCCCGTCGCAAGGAGTGCACAGGAGCTGGGCGCCGTTGCTGGGGCTGTTCCCGAGGCAATGCAAGGAGTAGAGAGAGCCCTTGTGGCCGTGACCGAGGTGAAGGTGYGCCTTGTCGACGTACTGTGCTGCTGTGACTTTCATGTCGTTGGCGCGTTGAATCACAAAAGATTCCGTAGCGTCGATCTTCCAAGCGTTCACTCCATCTGTGATTGACAAGAAGAAATGCTGCGGATACCATGTGCCTTTGACAACGAGGGAGCTTGTATGGTGGGCGGACCCCGTCTTGGCCACGTTGTGGAGCTGCACGCAAGTCTGGTTTCCCTTTCTCGCCATTCTTCTCCTTGCAATCATAGCCTAGCCCAGCATCTGCAACACAAATAAGAATGTGTTAATACATTGGGCCCCAGACCATAAGCCTCGTTGCAGAGGCTGTACTTGATTCACACATGCAATGTTCTTCACAATGAGCAAGGTTCAAGATTTTTATCGGTCAAGAACATTGCAAGTGTCGTTCAAAACATAYACAAAAAAGGAAACCAAAAAATTCCCTGTCTGACCTACTCAAAACTGGAAAATGAGCATGCAAACAGGTTTTCAACTATTAAAGCATGTCAAGAATCTTGCACTGWGCCTCAACGAACCTTATCTCTCACCCAACTTCTTCAGCTTGTTTTATGACCACGTCACTAGCTTCCTCCGAAGTAACTGCTCTAGTGGGCAACAACTAAAATTTCGGCATTCCTGCARAGTATAACACTGTCATCAGATCCAACATCAGTGCCCAACAAGCTATCTATGTTACTGTCTCAACCCAACCCTAAACSAGCTCCACATAATTTGTACAGGCGTTGAGGATAACTGAGGGACAGGTGTGAGCAGACGGCAAGAATACCTTTAATGGCCTTTCGAACCAAGCTGCCATGTAGAATATCTAATTCTTGAAAGGAGATTCTCAGAGCTTCTCCCTCATGATAGGTGGAAGCAGCCAATCCCCAAACCTGGATAATACCCAAAACAACCGCTTACAATAAGGTGACAAACCTCGCTTAGAGGATCTCGACTCACGATCCTTATTCATTTGAGTTCAAAACCCCTGCATAATCAACTTTATGCAAGAAACAAACATTCTTCTTGGTCTTATCCAAATTTTGAAAAGTATACAACCAACTAATGCGTGTAAGAGTTCAAAAAACAAAAACGACCAAAACCAAGAAACTTTCAAGCCAGCTAAGTAACTCACCATGCGTCAGAACACAACACCAACTCATCTTTCAAATCTGATGACAAAATGTTTGAAGTCCACATCAGTGGAATGAAGAGTCCCCCTGGAGCGATCAGCATATCAAGGAAAGGTTTTCAATAACCAAAACAGTGACAAAGGGCACGCAGAATGCCAAGAGCAATTGCAGAAGGAGATAAAAACCAGTTCCTACATTTTCTTGACCTAATCAAAGCTGAAAAACTTTCTGGTACTGAAAGATCTGACAGTCCAAGACAACAAAGTACTCCAGCTCGTTCACAGAAACTCAAATCTTTGCAAAATGGGGTAATGCGTCCCAAGATCTCTGAACACACGCATTCAAAAGAGGATCGGGAAAACTCCAAGAATAACTTCGACTAGGAACTTGGCAAACCAACAATGCCAAGATCGGATTCTATGCTGCAAAGGCCTCGTGGAAGAATTATTCAACATTGTTAACTCCATACACATTAGTTACACCACCAACAAATTTGGTACACAATCTTGGCATTGCTTCCCTTGCCTCAGCAAAAGTAGAGCAAATGTGCATTCACAGTGGGGGTCACAAAAAAAGTGACACCACCATTGCTTATAATATAACTATTTATCAAGAACATTATTCACCAATACAATGCTCATGTAATCTTGGAAATCTTTCAGTTGAAAATCAATTCATATGGCTGATTCTTATAATGACTGTCTGTTTCCAATATACATTGGCTTCACACTCGGCACTGATGCATTGTGCTGCAGTTTCACAAGAACACCGTTCACGTCCACTCAGAAGAAAAACGCAACCGAACAAGTTCTAAAATTCAATTACAAAAATCCTCCAGAAATGGAAGAAGAATTTAAAAAGAAGAAGAAACTCCTCAAGATTATCATTGACTCTAGCTCTGCTCTCATCCACACCCAGACACTGTTGAAATCAATTCCAAATCTATTTTTTCTACCATGACAACAGTCCCGTTTTCAAAATTCTCTTGCACACAAATCAACACACACAAAAAATTTCATACACCCACTTCTCTTTGACATTTGCACTTCTTACCACACTCCACAATTTGCCTCTCTTTCAACGCACATTGCCTTCACACTCAGCGACATTGCATCATGCTCCATTTGCATTGCATTTTGCATCAATACCTTCAATTTATAATCAAGAAGAAATGCAACTGTCCAAATCCTTGACCGCGAGGCTTGCCAAAAAATTCCAAAACAGAATTTACATGAGAGATCAGGTCAAATCGTCCAGTGCTCCCATACCCGGGGTATCATCTTTCACCGTTTGAGTTCGCCATGCTGGGGCTTCTTGATTTTTGTTCCCGAATCCAAATCTTGGGCTTTCTCTGGGAGCTACACTAATGATGGTAAATAGTGTTATCCATACTAACTATTTTAGAAATGTTATAAGTTTTTACTCTTCATAAATATTTTTATGGAATGCATGGATCCTACTAGTACCATAGTTGGGAAATCTTTGTACCTATAGTTCGTAAAAATATTCATTAAGAGTAAAAACTTATGGTTGTTTTAAATCAATTAGTGTGGTAACACTATTTACCATCATTAGTGTACTCTACTGAGAGCATTCACAATGGAAACTGCGACGAACTTGGCATATACTACTTCTGCACCTTCACTAATAAGATAAAACAACATAGTTCTTCATCTAAACACAAAAATGGGGCTCAAATTAGAGTGAAAAAGGTAGATCTACCTACATGCAACCCTTTCTCTGGTTCCACTATCTCAAGGGTCAAATGATTACTAAAATTTGATGAGATTAATAGCAAACTTAAGCGAAATACACCATAAGTGGTTTTGTAATTTTGTAACATTTTAGTAATGTTTTACAAATTAATTTCCAAAGTTATTCAAAATGATTTCAAAAATTGAGGTTGACTATGTAAAGGTACTAGTTAAAGACCTTGTTATAGAAATAGAATCTTTGGCTTGTCATTGTTACATTGTCAATTGTGGCTAGCATTAGATGTAATTTCAGGCCTTTAGGAGATTGTTTTGGGGTTGTTCCCCAAAATTCCCTCCAATGTTGAATACCAACCACTATTGGTCTGAATTTTCAAATTTAAAAAAAAACTAAATTTTTTTTTCTTTTTTCAAGAACTTCATAAAGTATTGAAGAACCAAAAAATGATTTTTTTAAATATTAATAATTGTTAATAATTAATTAAAACAATTAGTTAAATATTATGATTTGACGTGGCAGTCTTTCGACTATGTTTAATTGCTTACGTGATAGTGTTCCCAGCATTCCCATGGCGTTTCCACAGTCTAGAAACCTGCAGTCTCTTGGATGCCTCAAAAAACATCTAATGTTATATATGTTTGCTTTTTGTGTTTTTTATTGTCTTCTAGGCTTTGACATTATTGAACGAACTCTAAAAATTTGTGTCCATTTCATAACATGTTGGAGTTTTTTCTTTCTTAGGTAATTATTTTTTATATGAAGTTGCAATTTTCACTGGCAAGGCCCTTTGATTTGGACTTTCTGCCACTAGAAAACCACTCCTAATAAATCTCACATTGGTTTTGCGGATGGGTTCTGCTTAGCAATCATGCGTAATGCATGATTACCCAATTTTGCCCATATAATTGGGCATTACATCTTTTTCATCCAACATCCAACTTTCATCTTCAATGTTCATTTGTTATGTTGGAATCCTGACAGAAGTTTACATCGTGCAATGCGCTATTGTGAATTCTAGCCATCTTTAGGTTTAAAAAGAATTTAGGTGGTAGATCTAGTTTTGCATTTTTCACATATATACAATACAATAGGAGTGTGAGGTTTTTTAGATGTATAGAAGCTTTTATATACTAAGAGCATTTTTAGTGCTACCAGGTATATTAATCTAGTAACTTTATAACTAACTTTTGAATGGTAAATAACTAGAATTTGAAAATTGTCTTATTGGAAGCGCATCTAAAAGAACTTGGAAAAGATACAAGATAATTCAAGTTTAGACATTGAACAAGTACTTCAAAAGCGAGGTGAAAATAAAAAATTATAGAGGTCCTAGCAAAACATGGTTATCAAAGCAATATTTGGCCATTGACCCTCCACATTTGTAAGTGGAGTAATTTGCGTTACAACAATAGACAACAAGATTAGTGAAGTTGTTGATTTTCCATGTGAGATTCTTAGGGGTCCACATCACCTCACACCATTGACAAGATGACATGTGACACTTTTTAACAAAATTGACTTAATTTTTGCCGAATCCACCATCACATAGGTGAGTGGACTACTTACCCGAGTAGACTTTTCATCCAAGACAAGCTTTGGGCCAAAATTCTTCTTCTCCATAAACAAAACTAGGTCTTTGATTAGAGTAGGAAAGGAGGCCAAGTTTGACCCATGTTAGGAGAATAAGTATTTATAGTTTGAAAGGGTGGTTTGGCTAAAAATTATTGAATTACTTGTGCTATAGTGTAGGACATTTGGCATTAAATCAAGGTTGTAAACCATTACTTTTTACTTCATAATTGTCAACAATAAATTAGCTACTAGTATAATTAAATTATTCTAATGATACTTCTAATGGCAATAGACTATTATTTAAATGTGGCTTTTTAGAATGAGTGTTTCTTCTAGCTTGCCAAAGCTTCTTTAACAACTACTCCAAAGTAATATTCTTCAAAGTTTATGTCTTGAGTTTCACCTTTTGACTTGTTTGATGAAATGACAAATCTTATATTGCCTTTCTTGGAAATGAGGCAATCTCTTTGTAGTAGTGACTTGGTGCAATGGCATGTGGCCTTATTTCCTACTATTTTAAATGACTTTGGTGTTTCTTCTAGCTTGCCAAAGCTTCTTTAACAACTACTCCAAAGTAATATTCTTCAAAGTTTATGTCTTGAGTTTCACCTTTTGACTTGTTTGATGAAATGACAAATCTTATATTGCCTTTCTTGGAAATGAGGCAATCTCTTTGTAGTAGTGACTTGGTGCAATGGCATGTGGCCTTATTTCCTACTATTTTAAATGACTTTGACAACTTCCTTTTATTTTTTTGGGAAGGGACATTGTCTTTGATATTTTCAAACATGGTCTTAGAATTTTGTCCATAACTTTTGATTGAAGACTTAGAATCACAAATGCATTTTGGTAAATGAAATTTTAATTGATTTATCAACTTTTCTTAGTTCAAACTTTTTGAGGATAAGTTAATTTACTATGCCAAAATAAAGCCTAAATTCTATACAATTCCTACATTTTACTTATTTGTGAGCAGTTGAATGAGCTCAAACTAATTCTACTTTACATATCCGCCATATGGGCTGTTTTACCTCCTACCACCCCTCTTGTATAAATAAATTCTCTTTTCATCTATAAAATACATACAAAGTGGCTTTTGAAGTTGTGTGAAATAATTGCCAAAGAATGAATTGTTGAATTTTCTACTGTATTTCATGGAATAAAGGAACAAATTGAAAACCAATTGAAGGGAAATGTGTGTCAATGAGTAGGAACAATGTGTCAATTGAGTGGAATAGTGTTAGTGATTCAAGATGAGTCGGACTTTGGTAACCCTAACCCAACCTCCTTCCATGCCAAGTTTAATACAATGAACTACCATTTTCTTTAGCTTCAACACAGAATAATCAAGCTTGCCAAAGTTTGATATTTTAAAAGTTTTTTTTTCTCTTCTAGGTGTGATTGAAATCTAGAACTCCTCCGTTCACATTTTGAAAAAATGATTGTATGTCCAAGCCATAAATTGTTTCAAAAAAAGTTGTGTATGAGACTTTTCTTGAAGCTAGTTTTGTATTGGAATTTTTTGTATCATGCTCCCAAATTTGAAATATTATGGATTTTTTGGACATGTGCCCAACTTTATCACAAAAGAGTGAAAAGAATTTCAGGCAAAAAAGTGAAATTAACATGAGCAAAAGCCTACCCAAATTAAAGTTGTTTTGAATTTTGATGCTTTCCAAAATATGAACATCAAACACTATAATCTTCCAATTTATGGAGTCAAAACCTCCTATTTTTTTACTACAATGTAATGAAGTAGTCTACTACAAGATCTTATGGTCAAATGCGAAAAAAATTCATTTGTCATTTTGGGGGGGCCTTTGCCATCAAAGCAACCCACTTTGAATGTTTTTTGGTGAAATATAGTCAAAAAAGCTTTAAGGATTAGCTAGTTAAGGTATGCATTGTGGGACCTCAATTCAATATATATTCAATGCATACCACAACTAGTCCACATTCTAAAGACTAAAATGCTTAACAATTATAGATAGGGACACAATTGAATTGAGGGGTTATAAATTTATAATGGGTATATATACTTTATGTGACTTCTAACTAACCTCATACATTAATGAGATTTAGAATTGAATGTTGGACTTGCCTAGCTAGTTATGATTTCTTCAAAGCTTGGCTAGCTCAATTAGTTTACAATTTTCTTAAATAAAAACATTAAATTTTTTATTTTCTTGACATTTTCTTTCATTACTTTTTTTACTTAACTTCTATCATTCCTTTAGGTAACTTTTGTAAATATTAGAAAATTTATGAAGCGTAAGTTTTTGGAAAATCAATGATTCATTTTTTTGAGAGGTTTAATAACTAATTTTATTGTGATTTTTTTCCTAGAAGCTTATAGCATTCCTTCCACTCTTTCCATTTAATATCAAATAATAAGTTTTTTAATTGCAACAACTTTCTATATATCTTAGCTATATATAAGTGAAATATTTTACATATGATGATTGATTGTTTGAAAAAAAATTGATCTACAATACATTTTGTATACTTTAATTATATTTTCAAATATTTAAAAGAATTCAGAGGAAATTTTTAAGGTTGCAAATCTAAATTGATTGTTGTAGTATTAAATTTAGAATCATTTCGAATATTGAAAATTGAATCAATGAATTCTTAGTATTTTTACTATTTTAAACCATATAAATATACATGTATGTATCTAAATTGTAAAGTATTATGTATGTAGTAGTACTAATATTCTATAAAATAAAAATCCTTTAACATACATAATCCACTACAAGTTTTGTATGCTTGCATTTTTCTAGCAAATTTGGGAAGTTGGGAGCTACGCAATTGTACTCTATAATAGTAAAAGAATTTTCACAAAGGACCATATTAAGTTTTTAAAACCAGGTTTGAAACGCTCAATTTGCACTAGTCTTTGCACTCTTGCACTCTTGCACAATTGAAGAAGGTAATTGCAAAATAATGCCTATTGTTTTTGATGCATTTGAGGGTAATGCTATGAACTTTTGAAAAAAAACATCTAAAAATAAAACAGAACATGAAAATTACTTTGAAAAATAAAAATATTATATCTACAATAATCAGAATAAAAAATTATCATTCTCAAATGTTTGTTTACATATAAAAGTAAATAAATACATAAATACATAAAAAATTCAAGAAAATTTAAACTTTAATCTTTATATTTTTAGAAAATCAATCATGTATTTGATACATTAAATTGATTATACCCCTTTATTTTTAGTTTTTAGAAGAATCCTACAACCGGCAAATACATAGGATTTCCATTTCCTATTTTTAGATTTTTATGGAATTTTACGTCCATTGTCCTAGTAGGCAAGGCATCTCAAAATAGTGGTAGTAATGAACTTGAGATTTTATTTAAAATTCCATATGTAATTTATAGCCAACCAACTCTCCATTGAATTATTTAGCAATCTAATCATTGTCTCATTGAAAAAGAAAATGTTATCTAATTTTACCCAAAAAGGTTTTTAGATTTTAAATTTGACTTAACTGTTTACCCTTGTTGTTGAAGTTTTCCATCTGCATTTTTTTAATTTATGTAAATATAGTAGAATGAAAATCATGCTTTTAAAAATGACAAATTTGGACGACAATTTTAATCGTTTATCTATAAAATCTTCAACTATTTGAATATTTTTTTAAGCCATTTGGACAYGTGTCACCTACTTTCAATGACACATCCAAATTATTGGTAAAATATAGCAGCCTATACTAGACACTTTAAGTATTTCAACAAATTTATTGTATAAATCTTTGTAAATACACATTATTGGTAGCAGTCTTGTGAAGAATATCATTGGAGTAAACCCCATTAAGGAGCAACAAAGGGCCAAATTGTATGTACCATTTCAAAATAAATATCTACTTTGCACTAAATAGAAAGTTTTTTTTTGTACAAAAAATTCTACTTAAAATGTTGGTGAAAGCTGTCAAATTTGGATGAAAAAATGCATGAAAGTGCATGAAAAGTGTTTTTTCTCCAAAAAAAGGATGAATTTAGAAGTACAATGGATTTCCAAATGTTAAGTAATAGTTATCTCGACACTTTTTTGAAAAGGTATTAAAATCTTGTTCACAACTAATATACATAATTGTCGTGTAAAGAAAGATCGATAACCACCACAGATTGAGAGTCCTAACCAACATCAAATAAACGAAAAACATACACTAAAACAAGTATACGTAATACACCCTCAAG